>CAUYLG010009110.1:0-59274 GCA_963573385.1 Cacajao melanocephalus
GTGTGGCTCCTCCGCCGGGAATCTCCTAGTCTGTGGGCAACAAAAATTCGTCTGAAAGTGCGGTGTCCACTCGCTCTCTGCGCTTTCACTGGGAGCTACAATCCTGAGCTGTTGTTAATCGGCCATCTTGGATCTCTCTCCACCATTCTCTTAATGTTAGAGAACTCCCAGGAAGATTCTTTTTTTAAAAAGTGGAATGCTGCCTGGGTGTGGTGGCTCACAGTTTATGCCCATTATGCCAACACTTTGGGAAGCTGAGGTGCGTGGATCGCTTGAGGCCAAGAGTTCAAGACCAGCCTGGGCAATATAGTGAGACTCCGTCTCTACTGAAAAATACAAAAATTTAGCCAGGTGTGGTGGCGTGTGCCTGTAATCCCAGCTACTCGGGAGGCTAAGGCACGAGAATTGCTTGAACCTGGGAGGTAGAGGTGGCAGTGAACCAAGATTGTGCCACTGCACTCCAGCCTGGACAACAAAGCAAGACTACATCTCAAAAAAAAAAAAAAAAGTAGTATGCAATATAAATTCAATTAAGTATGGTACCTGAAAGTAAAATTATTAATATATTTTAAATTATCGTCCTATTTTCAAATCGTAATATTTTCTATTAGAAAAAGAAATGTATCAAAAAAGATTGCCATGTGCTTAAGAAAAAAGTATTTTTTTCACATCTAAAATTATGTAAAAGCCCACTGTACAGTTCAGAGACACTATGTTTAATTTGATAAAATAGTTTAAAGCAGAACTTCTCAAATTTTCAAATTTCTGGTCTCAGAAGTTTTTTTACAATGTTTAAAATTATTGAAGATTTCAAAGAGCTTTTGTTTATAGGAGTTATAACTATCAATATTTTATAGTATTAGAAATTAAACTTAAAACTTTTCAAAAATATTTTTAAAAAATAGTATCATCATTATTTGTTATTATAAATAACATACTATTCTTGTGTGTTTTAAAAAAATTCTCCATTCTTAAGGACCAGTTCAAATGCCACCTCTTTACAGTGCTTTCTCATATATATAATACACTGATTTCTCCAGTGAGACTCAGAGGCAGCAAATAATTGCCATAAAAGGTTTTATTATATATGTCAGTGCACTACAGCACATTTTTTGTTAAGGTCCACTAATAAAATTTTTTTTGAAAAACATAGCTATTTTTTTCTGAGACAAAATAATATTAGTAAGAAAAGTAGCATTGTTTGACTTTTTTTTTTTTCCTCAAATCTTTTTAACACTGTCTTAATAGAAGGCAGCTAAATTCTCATGTCTGCTACTGCATGTAATCTGTTGTGGTATCACACATCTTTTAGTCTCTGGAAAACTCCAGTATATACTGGTGAGAAAATAAGCGCGACAATAGTTTTGACCTTGCATACTGCCTACAGGAGACTAAGAGACCCCAGGATTTTTATACCACAGAGAACTGCTAGTTTAAGGAAATGTTAGTCAATAATAATAAAGAAAATTCTAATCAAGTCCCAACTCTGTCCTAAATTACTCTTCTAAGCATTGTACTTACATTAATTCAGTAGATCTTCAGGCAGCCACTTTGAAATAAGTACTGAGGTGATTTCCACTTCACATAGCTGGAAACGGAAGCATAGGGAAATCAAAGTCATCCAATGCCATATCCTGTGATGGTGAAGGCAGGATTCATGTTCAGGCGCTGTTGGGTTTAAAGCCTGTCTGCATTTTGCTCTGCTGCCTCTAGACAGAAGCTCCTGCTTTCTTAGAGTTGGCCCTTGGAGAGCTTTGTGAATAAGATAATATTTGACTATGGTACTTCACTTTTTATATCTCTAAAATAGGACTTGCAGTTAGTTTATGGTTTTCCTATAGGATTTATCACTCTGGAGTCATAAGTTTGTCATTTTTTAAAATTTAAATTGTTACTAATCTAGGCTAATTAAAATAGTGGATGCCTAAAAACTATTCTATTAATTGGTTACAGTAGATAACCATACCTTTCAGTTACTCTAGTTTAATGTTTTGTAATTCTAAGGCCAGTTTTTCCTCATATGTATTAGAAGGGAAAATTATTAAAAGGTGCTACCTTTTAACTTTCAGGGAGAGTAAAATTTTTGCTGAATCATTTTTATCCCAGTAGTTCATTAGTAACTATATTTCTCTCCCCTGTTAGCCTTGAAAAGTCTATTGAGTTTTTATGCTTGAAGAGTGTAATTTAGGAGGTGTGCTGCATGAACTTGCAGTGAAAAAAAGTAAGGGAACTTCAGGAATGCCATAAGTTCTCTCTTACATTCCTGAAAATTAAAGTTTTGTATACTGCTCCTAATGGTAAAATCCTCGACCTGGTCTGATACAGGCTTAGTCTCCCAAAAGTGTAAATGTGTTTGCCCGTGCACCACTGGAGAACAAATCCTTCAGGTAAGTGAGTGTCTTCTGTGAAAGCAAAGTGCTACTACATTCATGTATTCACATCACATGCATGCATGCTTCCGCAGAGAGAGCCAACATGGTGAGTTTCATTTTGTAGGATTGCCTGAGAGCATGATGTTATTTTAAAGCGTGTCACCTTCCTTATTTTAAGAAAAAGAAAGTATAATTTTAGGTGTCAGGTGTAACATTCCAGGTAAAATTTGAATCCTGGAAACTCCTGACTGTGACCCTGCAATTATTGTTTTGTCAGTATTGTTGTGACATTCCATGGTGAGTTGTCTTCTGTTTGAACTGATATTTTTCAATAAATATTAGGATTTATTTTGTTCATTTAAAATACATATATTAAGACATTAGCAACAGGAAAATAGAAGTGTCTCATTAAATATAACTTGATGTTTTATGGTTGCAGAGGTGATCACTGGCAAATTTTCAGTAAATGGTAAAAAAGTAATTATTCAAAAAATGTATTAAGTGATAAAAACATATTTGATAGTCCTTTGGTAATTTATTCACATTATTTTTTGTTTTTGTTTTTTCTTTTAAGGAGTCTTCTCAAGTCTGTTGAAGAAGAATTGCATCAGCGGTAATTTTAATTTTTAATCTTAACGTACTTTATGTCACAGACAAGTAAAGTCAGTTTGCCCTGTTCTCTGTTATATAGCCTATTTGTTTTAGTTCTTTTTCTTTTTTTTTTTTTTTTTCTTTAATAGAGACAGGGTCTTGCTCTATTGCCCAGCTGGATTGCAGTGGTGTGATCATAACTCACTGCCTTGAACTCTTGGGCTCATGTGATCTTTCTACTAAAGCCTTTCAAATAGCTGAGAATACAGATGTGTACCACCATGCCTGGCTACTTTTTTGAATTTTATTCTTGGAGGTGGATTCTTGCCATGTTGCCCAACCTGGTCTCAAACTCCTGGTCTCAAGCAGTCCTCCAACCTCAGCCACCCAAGTTACTGGCAGCATGATCCACCACTCCCAGCTCCTTGTTTTAATTCTGAATCTATCCCATCCTATAAAGATGTAGAAATAAAATTTTATCTTGTAGTAGCTTTTCCTGCATTTTTGAAAATTTCTTCTTATGCTGTTTTGGTAAAATCTATTTAATAATCTATTATCCTTCTTTTTATTTAGAGGACATGTGGCACATTTAGAAGATGATGAAGGGGATGATGATGACTCTAAACAGTAAGTTCTGTCTCTGTTTTTGGTAAAAAGAAAAGGTGTCATTTGACCTGATTTCATCAATCTGGCAGTTTAATATTGATGGAAATTTTAATATCATTAGTAACATAGTATTATGGGTTGTACCTCGGTTTCTTTCCTTTTTTCTATTCTAGTTGTATTAGCTTGGGCTGACATAACAAAATACCATAGACTTAGACAATAGAAATTTATTTCTCACAGTTCTGGATGTGGGAAGTTCAAGATCAAGGTACCAACCAACTTGGTTAGGGCTCTGTTCTTGGCTTGTAGACAGCTGTCTTCTGGCTGTGTCTTACCATGGCCTTTCCTCAGTGTATGCACGTGGTGGGGTCAGAGGTAAGAGTGATCTCTCTCCGTCTTCTTATAAGATCACCAATCCTATGAGATTAGGACCCCACTGTTACAACCTCATTTAACCTTCGTTACTTCTTGAAAACCCATTTCCAAATATAGTCACATTGTGGGTTAGCACTTAAACGTGTGAGCTCTGTAGCAACACATTTAGGTCATTTTTTCCAAAAAACTTATTATAAATTCAATTAAATTTTATCTGATATATTTCAAATGAACAAATACTTTGGATATAAATATATAGTTTTAAAGGAGGAATATTTTTACTATTATATATGCATTGATGTTTACTTTTTTGTTTTGTTTTTTTTTAAATAAAGATGTAGTTTCATGGTAAAATGATAAAAGGACTTGACTAGCAGTTGAGGGCATAGGTTTTTTTACCTCACTACTTTGTGATCTTGGGTAAAGTTGCATAACCTTCCTAGGCCTTGAAATCCTCATCTGAGAAATTTGTGCTTCATCATCTTACAGTTTTTTTCTTTCTTTTGAGACAGTGTTAGAAACAAATTTTCGGTACTCCAAAAGAAATAGCACTTGAACATAAATTTTCTCAGTAAAGCAAATTTATTTCTATAGAAGGGCGCATCTCACAGATGGAGCAGTGGCAAGAGCACCACAGACAAAAGGAAGCAGGGGTTTTTAATTTGTAACGAAATTGGCCTTAGCTGCTGTGTGTTCCCCTATTGATTGGAGTCGGAGAGCACAGTCTAAGCTAAATGTGGTTAGCTAATTTGAAGAGCACAGGGAAGAACAGTTTTGGTGGGGAAAGCTGTTACAGTAGGGAGGGGGTGATTTCTTGGTGGGCATGCTTGAGCACAGCAGGGTGGGAGGGGCTGATAAATTGGCCGGCAAGATTACTATAGACAAACAAAAGGAAAAGAAGACTTCAGGGCAGACAGTACAAGGAAGGCAAGACCTCTTGGAGAAGAACACCTTATTTGTAACAAAGTGAAACTCTTTGAAGAGGAACTGTCTAAACTGCTTGTTTTTAACAGACAGAGTCTTGCTTTATGGCCCACCTAGAGTGCAGTGCTGTGATCTTGGCTCAGTGCAGCCTCGACCTCCTGGCTCAAGCAGTCCTCCCACCTCAGCCTCTTAAGTAGCTGGGACTGCACCTCCACGCTTGCTAGTTTTTAATTTTTTTGTAGAGATGGGTTTCCATCATGTTGCCCAGGCTGGGCTCAAACTCCTGAGTTCAAACAGTCTGCCCGTCTCAGCCTCTTAGAGTGCTGGGATTACAGGGATGAGCCACTGTGACCATCCTCTTTCTATTTCTAAAACTGATCCTCAGTTATAATGAATCTTAAGTTCAGTCACATTCTGCCTATAATTTCATAAAGCATATATATAGTTTTTGATGAGCTTCATCAAAGATGTTTCATATCTAATAGTAGCACAAGTGAAGTTTACAATGTGATACATTTTGTACCACATTGTTCTTAATTATTTACCTTTCAGTTGATATAAACTGGAATTATAATTATCTTTTCCAGTTTTAATTACACTATAGTACTTGGAACCAGGAAAGTGTATTACTCAATTACTTGTTTTTAAATTAAATTTAATTCTTTTAACAAAATCTACATAGTGACATTTTGATACATATAATGTCGTGATCTGATCAGGGTAATTAATGTATCCATCATCTCAAACATTTATCATTTCTTTGTGTTGGGAACATTCAATATTCTCCTTCTAGCTGTTTGAAACTAAATAATGCATTATTGTTAACTATAGTCATCCTGCAGTGGTATAAGACAATAGTACTTATTATTTTTCTTATATGACTGCAATTTTGTATCCTTTAACAAATCTCTCCCTTTCCTCTCCTTTTCCCTGCCCTTCCCAGTTCCTAGTAAGCTCTGTTCTGCTTTTTACTTCTATGAGATCTATTTTTTTTAAGCTTCCCCATGAGTAAGAACATGTGGTGTTTTATTTTCTATTTTTGCTTATTTTACTTAACATAATGCCCTCCAGTTCCCAGTTCTTTCTGAATAATACCTCAATCAACATTTCACAAAATATTTTCGAAAAAACTAATAATCTTAGATAATGATTCTTGTCTTGCAGTTTTTTTCTGTATCTTTGTAAAATGAATAGTTCTGATTCTAAACTTTTCTGTTTTTAGTTCAACTCTGAAAGCAAAAGTTCCACCTCCTTTACCACCAAAGGTAGACAGATTTATTTTTCAATTTGATTTATATGTATGTGTTATTGTTCTGCCAATTTAATACTTTGTTGAGAGTTTTTCTAGCTTTTCATTTGTGATCTACAAAGAAAAATCATGAAGTTGATATAAGTAAATGATTTTTTATTATATTTGTCTTTTTTTTTAATGCCCAACTTGTATTTAGTGTTCATTCTTTTTTTTCTCTCTCTCTCTCTTTTAAGACACAGTCTCACTCTGTTGCCCAGGCTGGAGTACAGTGGCATGATCTCAGTTCACCACAGCCTCCTCCTCTTGGGTTCAAGCAATTCTCCTGCCTCATCCTCCCCAGTAGCTGGGATTACAAGCACACACACTACCATGCCCGGCTAAATTTTTATATTTTTATATTTATTATTATTTATTTATTTTAATTTTTATATTTTTTAATAAAGACTGGGTTTTTTGCTATGTTGGCCAGGCTGGTCTCAAACTCATGACCTCAGGTGATCTCCCCACCCTGGCTTCCCAAAGTGCTGGGATTACAGGCATGAGCCACTGTGCCTGGCCTTATTTAATGTTCATCTTAAGTAACAAGTTCTAGGAATTTACACTGGAAATGATTATATTAATGGATTAGTGTTATTTGACTTAGGTTAGAAAACTCACCTTTCTTATAAGATTGTTTTTCTCAAAATCTACCATCTATTATTGACTTTTAAGAACAAATGAAGGGTAGTAATTTATCATAGATATTTAATTTTCAGAAGATAATTTTATATTAAAAATATAAAATAGTACAACAATTTTAAAATACTTTTTAACAACAAAATTATTTTTCCAAACAAAATTATCCTAAAATAGTAATTTCAACTGATAGGGTGTTTTTTTTTAAAGGTAAAATGAGCTACTATATATTTTATAAGTTCATATGCATAGCAAATTTTAATTATAAAATGAGCTGCTTTAAAGTTTAAAATCAGATTGTTACAAATGAGAGTTGGAGTCTTACCAGTCTTGTCACTCAGTTTACTACTATTTCTATTTATTTTCATTTTATACAATTGAGACAATCCTGATTCATAGAAGTAAATAATAACTGTACTTGCTTGTTTAGTTTTATCATAGCAGAACTATAGAGACCTGAATTTCAAAGAAATTAGTGCTGAGCAATAATAAGAGACACGTTTTTAAGAATTTATAAATTCTCCAAACCTTCAACCAACTCTAGGTTTTAACATTGTGTGTACAAAAAGTGTCTCAGGCATCCCATTTGCTGTGTTGGTATTCTCCAACATGATAATTTTTTAATTTGTGTCCTCTCATGCCCCTGGTCTGAAAGATTAAGCATTAGCATAAAGACATCAAGTCATCTAAGAGACGGCTTAGATTAGCCTTGAACTTTGACTAGCTTGAATGTTTAAAATAAAAAGAGATTCATTTAAATTGGAGGAGATAAGAAAGACTAGAATATTTTTATTTGGCTAGTCTAAGTGGGAAGACTTGTGAGGAATTAATAAAAAGACCTAGAGGCCCTTTTATTTGCACAGCAGCAAAACCTGAGATGTACACATTTTAGTATACATTTTTGGAATATATTTAAAACAATAAGATAATCTGAATTGGATGGTTGAGTAACCTTTAAACTCATCTGGTAAACCTCTAATGTATGATAGAAATAGTTTGAAACCTTCTAACATATAATAGCACTTACGTCAGGAAAATAATTTGATGTTTCATTGTTGGTCTCTTTTTCTGTATCATTTCAGCCTAAGTCTATCTTCATACCACAGGAAACGCTTTCTGCTGAGGATGATAATCAAGGAACCATCAAGAGATGTCCCTTGTCAGGGAGCCCAGCAAAGCCATCCCAAGTTCCACCTAGACCACCACCTCCCAGATTACCCCCACAAAAACCTGTTGCCTTAGGTAATGGTGGAGGGTGACAGCAAATGTGTTACCAGGTTTTCATACTATGTGGGGGGAAAAAAAAACTTTTAAGAGATTATTTGGAATTCCTTTGGTGGAGAAGAGAAGGAAAGCAATGGCTGTGGAGATGTTTTCTGCTTTTTGCCTACTGGTTTAAAGTGTTTTTGTGACAGGATTCCCTGTGACACAGTCTGAGATATTTTGTCCTCATTTCTCATTTCATATTTAGCTTTCTCTTTTCTGGAGATTGGTTCCCCGTTCATTTAGCTACAATGTAGAAACAATGCAAATTAAACTATGAGCAAACATGGAAAGTGTGTTTTGCTTCTAGGCTACTTCTGTTTTAGAAGAGAGTACCTTGACTAACTACTTATTTCATTTAATCATTTCTTTAAAAAAAAAATTGGTATCATTTGCTAGTTATTTGCCTCCAAATTAATACTAGAAGATGCTACTTTAACACTGTAAAGACTCCTCTGTGTTTATCCAGAAGAAGCAATTTTAAAAAAGAGCAACTAGGCACGGTGGCTCATGCCTGTAATCCCAGCACTTTGGGAGGCTAAGGCGGGTCGATCACCTGGGGTCAAGAGCTCAAGACCAGTCTAACCAACATGGTGAAACCCAGTCTCTACTAAAAAAAAAAAAATACAAAATTAGATGGGCATGGTGGTGCACACCTGTAATCCTAGCTACTTGGGAGGCTAAGGCAGGAGAATCACTTGACCCCAGGAGGCGGAGTTTGCAGTGAGCCAAGATCATGCCATTGCATTCCAGCCTTGGCAACAAGAGTAAAACTCCTTCTCAAAAGAAAAAAAAAAAAGCAACTAAAGTTTATTGGATGACATAATATAAATCACCCCTTTTCTAAAAGTAGTTATAAATTCAGTATTTGGTTTTTTAATGCAGACAAATACATGTGCTTAGATACAACCTGAATTTAAATTTGCCTAATATGCCACAAATAGAGGTGTAACTAGAAGAACATATAGAACATATATATATCATATATATTATATATTATGTATATAATTATATATATATAATATATTTATTTTTATAAACTTATATATTTTTTATATATATAAATATATATAATTTTATATATATATATATATATATATATATATATATATGACTTCTTACATAATAAATCTAATTGGGTGATTCCAAGTGAATAATGATACTATCTCAGAGTTAATGTTTTTATTTCCTACTTGATGACTTTCTGAATAAAAATTTTCATGAAGATTAATCATTTTCAATAAATATATCTTACTGAAGGAAATGGAGTGAGCTCCTTCCAGTTAAACGGTGAACGAGATGGCTCATTACATCAACAGAATGAACATAGAGGCACGAACCTTTCAAGAAAAGAAAAGAAAGATGTACCAGTAGGTATTGATATTTATACGTTCTACTTGTATTTGTTTCCTTTTTCACTGTTAAGTTAGTTTAATGCTTACAACTAGTGAAACTATAGCAATAGTATATTTTACAATTACTATATTGATATTTTAGTATATTATAATGGTGAATAGATTATTTAAATCTTGAAAAAAGTAACTCTGCTATGGTAAACTTAAATGATGGCTTTTTATCATTTACATTATTTAGACCAATTTGTTATGTAGTACATTGTAAAACATCTTTATACAGGTAAATGCCTAGTATTCTTGTGATTGTTCACAAAATAACTGTTATTATTCTCATTGAGGATAATTGATTCTTAATAGTTTCTCTTACAGTCTTGTGAAGTTATGGAAAAAAGGACATAGATAAAGAAAGCTGTAGCTTCTACTTCAGGACAAAATTCTAACTATAGATCAGGGGTCCCCAGCCTCTGAGCCACAGACAGGTAATGGTCAGTGGCCTGTTAGAAACCAAGCCGCACAGCAGGAGGTGAGTAGTGGGCTAGTGAGCATTACTGCCTGAGCCCCACCTTCTGTCAGGTCAGCTGCAGCATTAGATTCTCATAGGAGTGCAAACTCGATTGTGAACTGTGCAATGCAAGGGATCCAGGTTGCACACTCCTTGTAAGAATGTAACTAATGCCTGATTATCTGAGGTGGAACAGTTTCATCCCCAAACCATCCCTCCCCTGACCACCCTTCTGTGGAAGAATTGTCTCTCACGAAACCAGTCCCAGGTGCCAAAAAGGTTGGGGACCACTGTTAGAGATTACCTAAGTAGTGACATTGCTGCTCTTACCACTTCAGGAAAGGTGAAATTAGCCTTAGCAACTACTCCTGTCACAAATGTTAGCTAAAACATCGTAACTATTAAAACATAAATGTTGTTCATCAGGAATCATAAAAGATAAAAAATGTTAAACATTTGTAAAGAACTGACTTATAATCACTGGAAGACATTCATCTTATCATCATGGAATTTAAAACAATAGGAAATCCTCAAAATCCCCAATATCTCAACAGATGTCAGTGAGATGAATGGGATTTTTTTGAAGTTTTTGTATATACTATTATTTGTTA
Organism: Cacajao melanocephalus; assembly: GCA_963573385.1. Lineage (NCBI taxonomy): Eukaryota > Metazoa > Chordata > Mammalia > Primates > Pitheciidae > Cacajao > Cacajao melanocephalus. The sequence continues at coordinate 10,527 of CAUYLG010009110.1, forward strand.
TTTTTATAGAAATCTGTATATTCAGTATGTTTGTACACATACGTGCTATGGCTTCTGCAGTAAGCACATCACTAGAGACTTTGTGCTATATCTAACTTTTTAAAACTATTTCACTATAGGATATGACATACTATTCTTAAAATTCAGTTAAAGCGTTTGGTGTTATTCATTGTAATTTGTGAAATTTAGGTTATTTTTAATAAATGTATAAACTGTCCTTCAGGAATGGGTCTTATGAAGTTCTATCCAACTGAGCAGTGCCTTTTTGCCTTCAACAATTTAAATTTTAACAGACCTGCTAACAATAGTACAGAAATACAGCTGAGCGACTATAATACAGTATAGAATAAATAGCTTCTGGGAGATGTAAACTTTTTTTTTGAGATGGAGTTTCACTCTAGTTGCCCAGGCTGGAGTGCAATGGCACAATCTGGGCTCACTGTAACCTCCGCCTCCCGGGTTCAAGTGATTCTCCTGCCTCAGCCTCCCAAGTAGCTGGGATTATAGGTGCCCACCACCACACCCAGCTAATTTTGTATTTTTTTAGTAGAGGTGGGGTTTCCCCATGTTGATCAGGCTGGTCGCGAACTTCTAACCTCATGTGATCCACACTTTGGCCTCCCAAAGTGCTGGGATTACAGGCATGAGCCGCCACGCCTGGCCAATGTAACTTTTTTTTTTAATCTTTCCTATGGTACTAAGTAAACATTTTTTATGTATGCATTCACTTTTGTGTTACCTTACTTCATTAAGATAAGGTAATTCTGAAATAAATATGTCCATGGCTCTTATCATAGGATAAACAGTATCAGTGATAAATTGAAGCATGCTTAAGGTTTATGCTGTAATTCTTGAAATTATTTACAGCCCTCACACCTATAATCCCAGTACTTTCAGTGGCCAGGGCAGGGGGATTGCTGGAGACCAGAAGTTCAAGACCAGCCCAGGCAACATAGCAAGACCCTGTCTCTACAAAAAAAAAAAAAAAATTAGCTAGACATGGTGGCCTATACCCATAGTCCTAGCTACTCAGGAGGCTGACACAGGAGAATCACTTGAGCCCAGGAGGTCAAGGTTACAGTGAGCTATGCTTGCCTGCCACTGCACTCCAGTCTGGGTGACAGAGCAAGACCCTATCTCTTAAAAAATTTAAATAATGACAAATAGTAAATTTAAGTAGTATTTTTATTTTATTTTATTATTTTGTTTTATTTTAAGATGGAGTCTCACTCTGTCACCCAGGCTGGAGTGCAGTGGCACGATTTCAGCTCACTGCAACCTCCCCCTCCCTCTCCTGCCTCAGCCTCCTGAATAGCTGGAATTACAGGTGTGCGCCACCACGCCCAGCTAATTTGTGTATTTTTAGTAGAGATGGGGTTTCACCATGTTGGTCAGGCTGGTCTTGAACTCCTGACCTCGTGATCAGCCCACCTCGACCTCCTAGAGTGCTGGATTACAGGTGTGAGCCGCCATGCCTGGCCTTATTTATTTTAAATAATATTTACAGCCATTTCTATTACTCCTTATGTTAAATCTGAGAGTTACAACTTTCAGAGCTCCCTAATTTAAGGATGTTTGCTAGGCTGGGCATGATGGCTCTCACGCCTGTAATCCCCACACTTTGAGAGGCCAAGACTGGTGTATCGCATGAGGCCAGGAATTCGAAACCAACTTGACCAACATGATGAAACCTCATCTCTACTAAAAATACAAAAATAGCCAGGCATGGGTGGTGCAGGCACCTGTAATCTCAGCTACTCAGAAGACTGAGGCAAGAGAATCGCTTGAACCTGGGAGGCGGAGGTTGCAATGAGCAGAGATTGCACTACTGCACTCCAGCCTGGGCAACAGAGCAAGACCCTGTCTCAAAAAAAAAAAAAAAAAAAAAAAAAATAGACAACAACAACAAAAAATGATGTTTTGCTAAAATAGATGACATCAGATAATTTAAGAACATCAGTGTCAGAAAAAAATATATAAATTATTTGCAAAATGGAATAAAAAGTTATCAGAAATTGTTGGTAATAAGCTGTTTGCATCCTCAAAAATAAATCTACAAAGTAAAATATATCATCTTAATTTCAGAAATGTTATATTTTTGTGTCATGTGAGGAATCAATTAACAGTAACTTTTTTATTAATTTTCATCTCCTTGTTTAAGTGACTCTGATGTATAGCAGCTCTAGGGAAAAATTACGTCATTTCTTAAAATGATGTTACTGAGATTAACCTTGAAAGAAATCTAAGACTGTCATAAAATTCATGTTTAAAGTATACCCAGGGGTTTCCTCTCAGGGGACAGTTCATATACTCAGGAATGTGGCCCCTTGGAGAAATATCTGGCATTTTTCAGGATGGTGGGGGTGAGCAAATGCGTTACATTTCTTCTCCTTATAATTGCTTGTATACTCTAACCAATGATTAATATATTTGAATTCATCAAAATTTAGAACTTTAATTGGCAAAACACATTGTAAACATGGTGAAGATTATCTACATATGAGGAGAAACTATTTGTTACATATATTACAGATAAAATACTGAAATCTAGAATATATTTTTAAAAGTTCCAACAAATAGATATGAAAAAAGGCAACTCAGTTAAAAATGGGAAAAGAATTCACAAAAGAGGAAATACAGATAGCAAATGAACACTGTTTTTAAAAAGATTCTTAATCTTCCTAGCAGTCGGAGGCATGCAAAATAATGAGGAACACATGAGAAAAGGTTTTTTACTAATCAGTTTGGTGATATTTCTGTGAGACTGGAAAGAACCAGGAACTCTCATACATTGCTAGTAGGTGTGATGTGATATGTACACTCTGAAAAGCAGTTTTGACAGGCAGTATCCACTGAAATGTAAAAGGTATAGATCCTGTGTACCAATAGTTTCTCAGTATACCCATACTGTGGTATACTTCTCACAGTATACCCATTAAAAATACACTCATACAGTGTGTAAGTAGGTACATGCAGGAATGTTTATTTCAGGATTCGTGTCATAGTAAAATATTGACATAATCTAAATACCCAATAATGTTTGAAGAATAGCTAAATAAAGTATGCTGTGCTGTAGTTAAAATAAATGAACTAAATCTGTATGACCTATATGGATTACTGTCCATTTTCAAGGCTAAGAACAAGCAAATAGTATATAACTTTTAAACACACACAAAAAACATTATCTTCTATGAGAACATGTATTTACATATATACCAAAAAAGTCTGGAAAGCCATATGATTACGTAAGTTTATCTCATTCCCTAGAGAAAGATTTGGAAGGTTTTACACCAAACTAGTTTTTCTGGGGCAAGTGCTAGAAATATGTGCATTGTAAAAGAATTATAGGGAACTTCAGCCTTAACTGTAACATTTTGTTTTACAAAGAATGTATTCATGTATTTTATTTGGATAAATGTGTTTGAATTACAGTATTGTTATGCCAAACAGCAGCCAAAAAATTGTAATCATACATGTGTTCTTTTTCTAGAAGCCTATTAGTAATGGTCTTCCTCCAACACCTAAAGTGCACGTAAGTACTAAATATGAAATAGGCTAAGTTTCAAGCTCAGTACAATGACAGTCACTTGTATGTGTTATCTTTGCTTAGGTTTTTTTTTTGTCTGTTTGAAAGAACCATTATTACTGAAAAAAATCTCTTAAGATTGCTAATTTAAATATTATTTGATTACATCTAAAAAGTAGCTTTTCAGAATAAAATTATAATAAATTATACATTTTAAAGCTCCTTGATTCCAAAATGTATCTGTATCTTATTTGCAGCTATTTTTGAAGAAATGGGAAAAGGCCCTTGGTCATACTAGAAGTACAATATGTAGATAGGTCATTTTTTCTGAGATTTTTTCAATTATGAAAAAGAATTTTTTTTTTTTTTTTTTTGAGACATGGTCTTGCTCTTTCACTAGACTGGAGTGCAGTGGCACAATCATGGCTCACTGAAACCTCGACTTCCAAGGCTCAAGCAACCCTCCCACTTCAGCCTCCTTGGCAGCTGGGACCACAGGCATGTGCCACCATGCCTAGCTAACTTTTGTATTTTTCAAAGAGATGGGGTTTTGTCATGTTTCCCAGTCTGATCTCAAACTCCTGGGCTCAAGCGATCCACCCACCTCAGCCTCCCAAAGTGCTAGGATTACAGGAATGAGCTACCTCACCCAGCAAGTTATCAAGAACACAGAATTTTAAAATGAAAAGGAGCAATGAAGGAACATCTGGCCCAAGCCTCTTACTTTGTCCAGGAGTAAAACTGAGACCCCAAGATCACAAAACTCCACTCAACTCTAGCCACAATTTAGATGTCCTGTCTTATAATCTGGCTTGTTTTGTTGTTAAATTAGACCCTGCTGTTTTTCTTTCTTTCTCTCTTTCTTATTTTTTAATTGACAAGTAAAACTTGTACATATTTTTGGTGTACAACATGATTTTGTGATGTATGAATATGTTATCAAAAGGCTGAATCAAACTATTTAACATATACATTAACTCACATTTTTTTTTGTACGTGGCAAAAGCACTTAAAATCTACTGTTAGTAATTTTCAAATATGTGATATGTTGTTACTTACTATAGTCACCATGATGGACACTGTATCTCTTAAACTTACTCCTCCTAACTGAAGTTTTATGTCTTTTGACCAACATCTCCTCAACCCCTCATCCCCCAGCTTCTGGTAACCACCGTTTTACTCTGTATGGTGGTTTCTATGAGTTCAACTTTTTTAGATACATATAAATAAGATTATATATCTATAATGTATCATTTGTCTTTCTGTGCCTGGTTTATTTTACATAGCAAGATATCCTCAGTTGTCAAAAAATGACAGGATTTTCTTCTTTTTTAAGGCTGAATAGTATTCTGTAGTGAATATATACAGTTGTTCCTCAGTACCCATGGGGAATTGGTTCCAGCACCCCTCTGGGGATACCAGGAATGCTCAAGTCCCTCATATAAAATGGCATAATATTTGTATATAAGCTACATGCATCCTCCTATACCCTTTAAATAATCTCTAAATTACTTATGATGCCTAATACAGTGTAAATAATTGTTATTCTGTATCATTTAGGGAATAGTGACAAGAAAAAGTCTGTACATGTTCAGTACAGACATAAGCATCCTTCCCCACCTGCCCCCCAAATATTTTCAATCAGAGTTTGGTTAAATCTGGGTGCAGATCCACAGATACAGAGGGCTGACTCTATCCCATTTTTTTTAATCCATTCATCCAGTAATGGACACTTAGGTTGAGTTCATATCTTGGCTTTTGCAAATAATGCTGCAACAAATACGGTAGTGCAGATATCTTTTTGACATACTAATTTCTTTTCTTTCTTTTTTTTTTTTTTTTTAGATGAAGTCTCACCCTGTTGCCCAGGCTGGCATTACAGGCATGTGCCACCATGCCAGCTACTATTTTTTGTAACTTTAGTGGAGACAGGATTTCACCATGTTGGACAGGCTGGTCCTGAACTCCTGACCTCAGGTGATCTGCCCACCTTGGCCTCCAAAAGTGCTGGGATTACAGGTGGGAGCCACCATGCCCAGCTTCATTTCTTTTTGATATAGACCCAGTAATGGGATTGCTGGATCATATAGTCATATTGCTGTTTTTCTTAGGCTTAAAATTGTATTAAATTAATCTAATTTTAGTATATAGATAGGACTATATTTCCTTTACTACAAGTCTATCATCTAAAAGCCTAAGTAGCACTAGTTTAGAAGATGTCTATAGTTTTTCTAGTTTTTTACCTGCCAACTCTACTTTTTAGCCTTTTTTTCCTTTTTTTCCTTTTTTTCCTTTTTTTTTTTTTTTTTACATTATCACTCTGTAACCCAGGCTAGAGTGCAGTGACACTATCTCAGCTCATTGCAACCTCTGGTTCCCAGGTTCAAATGATTGTCCTGCCTCAGCCTCCCAAGCAGCTGGGATTACAGGCATGCACTACCATGCCTGGCTAGTTTTTGTACTTTTAGTAGAGATGGAGTTTTACCATGTTGGCCAGGCTGGTCTCGAATTCCTGGCGTGAAGTGATCTGCCTGCCTCAGCCTCCTAAAGTGCTGAGATGATAGGTGTAAACCACTGTGCCTGGCCTTTTTTTTTTTTTTTTTTTTTTTTTTTTTTTTAAAGACAGAATCTCGTTCAGTCACCCAAGCTGGAGTGCAATGGTGCCATCTCAGGTCACTGCAACCTCTGCCTCCCAGGCTCAAGTGATTCTTCTACCTCAGCCCCCCAAGTAGCTGGGACTACAGGTGCCCACCACTATGCCTGGCTAATTTTTTTGTGTTTTTATAGAGACAGGTTTTACAGTATTGGCCAGGCTGGTCTTGAACTCCTGACTTCAGGTAGTGTACCCACCTCAGCCTCCCAAACTGCTGGGATTACAGGTGTGAGCCACCACGCCCAGCCCTTTTTTACCTTTAAATTCTACTTTTTGATTAGTACAGAGTATATGTATTAAAGTATATATACTTTATATTTGTAATTGATATCATACTTAAATATTTTAAAATAATTTTCCATATTAATTTATACAGTATATATTATATAGCATATTATAGCAGATAAATATATATACAATAGGGCAAAATTTCCCACTTGACTATAAGACAAAATACTTACCTCAGGTTTGCAGCTTGACAGGGAAAAGCCATCTATGGAATGTCAGGTAAACTCCAACTATACAAATCCGCTTAATATTGGGAACTGGCTTGATTGTTTTGTTCTTTTTGTCATTTAAGTTTCTAGGGGTTAGCATACCTCAACATAAAAATTTCCATAGCTGTCTTAAAAGGTCATTATTAACATTAGTTAAATGATACAGTTTCTGCCCTACATCATCAAAGCATGTTTCTGTTGGTCTCCTACTACCTGATGGTATTGCCAAGCTAAATTGTTCTTTTCTGGTACTAAAATCTTTAAAAATATATTGGTTGGTAGATTTTTTTCATTAAAAGGGAAATTTTAAGGTCCATGTTTTAATTATGTTAATATTTTTAATCCTTTATTGTCAACTAGTGATGTGATCTCTCAGCACGTTACCTCCTTGTTTGTGAGGAAGATATTCCTTCTGTAAAATGATGCACAAATGCTGTTCTTTTAATTTAGGCCAACATGGCAAATACCGAAATTTTCTCTGACCAAAAATATTTTTATACTGTTTTTCCCTCAAGTTGTCAGTATTAAAAGTGATTACAGGAGTCAACATTTTTGTACCTTGAGTATTTAAAAAGATAATTTCAGAATTAATGTTTTGCTCTTTGACAACATAATATGAAGTTCAAATGAGTGATATATTTCATTGTGATATATTTATTATCTGAAAAGTTTGTAAATGGACTTGATAAGTAATATTATCATCAAAGAGTTAAGCTTTTTAATGAATCTTACCAGGGAAAATAATCAGATTGCTCAGTTGAAAAAAATAAAAAATAAAGTCTATATGTTTTGAGGTTGAAGCACATATATAAATTTCAAGTCAGCCATACCTGTTTCACTTTGTAATGTGAAATTCAATTTCTGTCGATAGTCTCTCACATTTAAATCATAATTACACTTTATATATTAAAGACTTACTTGTCACTGTTTCATATTGGTTATTCTTTGTTTCCCTAGATGGGTGCATGTTTTTCAAAAGTTTTTAATGGGTGTCCCTTGAAAATTCACTGTGCATCATCATGGATAAACCCAGATACAAGAGGTAGTACTGTATGTTTTTATCTGTTATCTTCCTAATTTTTTAAAACTGGGGCCATGAAAGCATTTGTGATTTTATTTATTTTCTGAATGTCTTTCTGGGGAAAAAAAAGTCTCGTTATAATTTTTTTTTTAATTTTAAGGTAAGTAAGTTTCTCTGTGCTGTTATCAGTGTTTGAGGTGACACATAACACTAAAATTTCACTGTATAGTTACCACATCAATATAGTGAAGCCAAGTATTCTATGCCGCCCTAGTTTCCTCCAGAAATGTTTCTGCTGCTGCTGCACAGTAGACTGGTATCTTTTTTTATTTTTAGAGAAAGGGTCTTGCTCTGCCACCTAGGCTAGAGTGCAGTGGCATGATCATGGCTCACTATAACCTCAAACTTCTGGCCTCAGGCAATCCTCCTGCCTCAGCCTCCCAAGTAGCTAGGACTACAGGCACACACCACCATTCCTGGCCGGTTTTGGTTTTGTTTTTTAATTTTTTATAGAGATGGGATCTCTCTGTGTTGCGCAGGCTGGTCTCAAACTCCTGGGCTCAAGCAATTGTCCTGCCTCAGTCTCCCGAAGTACTGAGATTACAGACATGAGCCACTGGCCAATAGCTTCATTTTCATCAAAACAGCCATTATTGAAGGAATTTAGCTACTGAGGATCCAGAGTTTAACGACCACTTTAGAGGATCTCTGACCTTAAAAGGGGCCATAATTAGAATAGTTGTCTTTAGGCACCAACTAAGAACTGTCTGTGTCCTCTCACTGTATATATGAATCTTCATAGCTGTCTGTCTATATAAGACACACATAGAACACATAAACATGAACATTTTTATATATACACACGAACTCTTATTAAATCTTCTGAGTACTTTTATGTCATAGGCAAGGAAACTGGCACTCAGAGAGGTTCATTGTTTATAGCCAATTGGCGGTAGAAAGGGTTAGTTTAAATCCAGTGCTGTCTGACCACAAATCTTATGCCATGAATCTGGCAGTACTAATCTTAAATGCTGGGCACTTTAGGAATGCTCTTAGCATTCTATATTGTTCTCAACATACTTCAGTTTAGTCTAGAAAAGTTCTTGACCTGTTACTCTGTATTATCTTAAAAACAGATCAGCACTTGTTCTTCAAGATGCCTGCTTGGATCTCTTAGAAGTGTTCTTTGCTTTCTTTCCTGTTCTAAACCCTTTTTAATAAATTTCCACTTCTGCTTTTGCTCTGGGGAAAAAAAAAATTGGATAGGACCATGGCCATGCTTCTCATATCTTTTAGAAGATATTGAGTACCCTAACAGGTATCCAAGTTTGAGTTAACTTTTTAATAGACAATGGTCAGATTCTGGGTTATTTTTATAGTGCTTATAGTGTAGCTCTGAAAAAAATATTCTGTAGAAATAATTAGAATCTGTATCAGCCACTCTCGATTTATATTCTGTAGGTCAGTTGCACATGATCCTCTCTTAAGGGGGTTTTAGAAAAAGGAGCTGCAGATTCTTTGCCAGTTCTTAGCACTCTCTGATGAGTGAAGAATCTGCCATGCCACTCTTCAGAACCTCCCTTACATAAAAATTCTCTTCACTGCTTTGAGGCTAATGTTTACATATAATTCAGTTTATGGGTCTAAAGTGTCTAACCTCTTTATATTCACTGCTTAAAATCATGGTAATTCTTGTATTATATGTTAATACATATTTACGGAAGTTTAGATTATAGAAATCCTATTTTAAAATATTTTATTTACCAAAATCAGTCAGTGAATTACTTTTATTTCAGATCAGTACTTGATCTTTGGTGCCGAAGAAGGGATTTATACCCTGAATCTTAATGAACTTCATGAAACATCAATGGAACAGGTATGTTATTTTGTATATCCTCTTTTTTATTATTTTCAAGTTACTGTAAGTATACATTAGACTAGAAATAAGATTCAGTTTCATGATTTGCTGCTTATTTTATCTTTTTTTTTCTTTTGAGACCAAGTCTTAAACTCTGTTGCGCAGGCTGGAGTGCAGTGGTGTGATCTCAGCTCACTACAACCTCTGCCTCCAGGTTCAAGCAATTTTTGTGTCTCAGCCTCCCAAGTAACTGGGATTACAGGTACGCACAACCACCATGCCTGGTTAATTTTTGTGTTTTTAATAGAGATGGGGTTTCACCATGTTTGCCAGGCCAGTCTAAAACTCCTGACCTCAGGTGATCCGCCCGCCTCAGCCTCCCAAAGTGCTGGGATTACAGACATGAGCCACCATGCCTGGCTAATTTTTGTGTTTTTAGTAGAGACAGAGTTTCACCATGTTGCTTAGGCTGGTCTCAAACTCTTGGCCTCAAGTGCTGGGATTACAGGTATGAGCCACCCCACCCTGGCCTCTTTTATTCTTAAAACCTTCGTCAGGTTGGGCACAGTGACTCATGCCTATAATCCCAACACTTTGGGAGGCCAAGGCAGGCATATCACCTGAGGTCAGGAGTTTGAGACCAGCCTGGCCAACATGCTGAAACCCTGTCTCTACTAAAAATACAAAAAATCAGCTTGGCGTGGTGGCGTGTGCCTATAATCCCAGCTGCTCAAAAGGCTTATACAGGAGAATCGCTTGAATCCAGGAGGAAAAGGTTACAGTGAGCCAAGATCACGCCATTATGGCACTCTAGCCTGGGCAACAAGAATGAAACTCTGTTTCAAAAAAAAAAAAGAAAAGAAAAAACAAAACCTTCATGAAGCATGTTCTAATTACCAGATTCTGAAGACATATTCACAGTCCTAGTCCATACCCTTGAGAAGCTCATGATCTAATAGGGAAGACAGACATATAAACCAGTAACTACAACACTCGGGATTAGATGTCATATTAGGAATTGAGTATAAGACATTGTCCACAGAGGTGGATGTCACCAGCACCTCCTGTGAGGATATGAGAAAGAGGGGCATTTGAGATGGACCTTAAATGATGAATAGAAGTTTGCCACACAGACAGGATAAGCATGACGGCATTGAGATGTGAAACAGCATGGCAAGTATAGGAACCGTGAACAGTTTTATTGAGATATAGTTCACTTATCATACAATTCACCCATTTAAAGTGTACAATTGAGTGGTTTTTAGTATATTTACAGGGTGGTACAGCTATTACCACTGTCAATTTTAGGACATTTTCATCCTCTCCAAAAGAACCTCCATAATCATTAGTGGTCATTCCCCATTTCTCTCCTCTTCCACAGTATGGGGGTGTTTTTGAGTGTCTCAATGAGTGGGGGAAGCTTTTGTCATTTAGTAACCAGGAGTCATGAACATGAAAAAACCTGCAAACTGATGATGATGATATTAATAGCTAGTATACATACATAAAGCTTACTGTGTCAGGCACTGTTTTTAAATGCTTAACCTATATTATTTAGTCTTCATGAAACCTCTCAGAGGTAGACACCATTGTTATGCTCATTTCGCAGTTGAGAAAACTAAAGCACAGAAGGGATTAGTAACTTACCAAAGATTCCACAGCTATTCAGTGGCTGGACTGGGATATGAACCTAGACAAGCTAGCTCCAGATTCCATGCCCTTAACTACTTCACCATATTCTCTCTCCCAGTTGTATGGTTCCTGTAGAGAAATGCTGGACCTAGAGAAAGATCAAAGATCTAGAATTGGCCTAATTGAATGACCAATTCAACATGGAGGTTGAGGAGAGGTCTAGGTTAACTTCTGGTTTTCCACTTGAGTGACTGGGTGCATGACAGTAACAGAAAGATAGAGTATAGTATACTGAAGGATATGTTGATTTGAAGGGAATGGTGATACATTCACTTTGGTCATACTGAGTTTGGAATGCCTTCAGGATGTGTGACTAATTCTCTTTTATCAATATAAATTGATTACAAGGCCAGGTGTGGTGGCTCATGCCTGTAACCCTAGCACTTTGGGAGGCTGAGGTGGGTGAGTCACCTGAGGTCAGGAGTTCAACCTCACCTGACACAGCCTGGCCAATAAGTGAAACCCTGTCTCTACTAAAAATACAAAAATTAGCTGGGCATAGCTGTGTGCACCTGAAGTCCTCGCTACTTGGGAGGCTGAGACAGGAGAATCGCTTGAACTCAGGAGGCAGAGGTTGCAGTGAGCTGAGGTTGCGCCACTGCCCTCCAGCCTGGGTGGTGGAGCAAGACTCCATCTCAAAAAAAATAAAAATAAAAATAAATTGATAACAAATAAAATGGAAAGAAAAATCTGTAAGTAATGATTTATTCACAACTAAACATTTTCATCTTCATATTTTTAAATCAGATTTTCTAACAAGATCCTAAACTATACATTGTAAATCTTTTAATCTGGAAATGGTATACAGCAAAATGGCTGAAAAGTGCCTAAGAACAGGGAAAGGGAGGAAAAGGATCTTGTAATTATAATAATTAGTAAATAAATAATTCAAAGGTAGTAGTGTTTTTCTTGGGTATAATGAGATATCCAAAAATAATATTGGTAACAATATTAATTGTAAGGCATAAGACCAACTTTATGCATAGGTGAAGTAAGCATTTATCAACCTAATTTGAAGAAGAAATTTGAAGAATTTGTTGTTTTTGAGACAGGGTTTTATTCTGTCACCCAGGGTGGAGGGCAGTGGCGTGAACACAGCCTACTACAGCCTTGACCTCCTTGGCTCAAGTGACTTTCCCACCTCAGCATCCTCAGTAGCTGGCACTGCAGGCACATCCACAATGCCCAACTAATTTTTTAGTATTTTGTGGAGACTGGAATTTCACTTTGTTGCCCAGGCTGGTCTCAAACTCCTGGACTCAAGCAATCCTTCTGCCTTACCCACCCCAAGTGCTGGAATTACAGGTGTTAGCCACCAGACCCAGCCAGGACTCTTAAGAGAAGGCACCCATCAACCACACGTAGCCCCAGTCTGTAATTCCCTTCTTAGTTGCTTTAGCATTTGAAATTACATTACTAGAGTAATTTTTTTTGAAACATTGCCATTTAAGGAAGCATTTTTTCTATAAGAGTAAAGAATTAGTATATGTGGAGCCTGACTTTTTCATCTTACTATGAAATTGATGATTAGGTTGATTTTCTCTAGACTTTTGGGGAAAGAAACAGAGTGGCATTAGCCTACTAGACAGGGGAAGATTCTGAAAGGTGAGAAGATGACACAAAGCAGGGTCCTGATTTAAAATTTTTATCTGCCTTTATTATTTATAACTAACATTTATTTAGTACTATGTATATGTTAGACACTCTTCTAAGTGCTTTATAAGGAGTATCTTGTTTAATTACCATACAGCCCTATGAGATACAGATATTCTGTTTTATAGATAAGAACACTTGAGACAGAGATTCAGTAAATTACCCAAGACCACACAGAGTCATTGATAAAACAGATACGAGTCGAGGCAGAATATAGAAGCTACCCTTCTTAACTGTTATATTCTTTTTTATTAAACTGATTATTTCACCTAGAACCTAACTTGCTAATGGAAGAAATCATTGAAAATCTAGTAAAGCTTTAGAGTTTTAAAAGTTGTTAAAAATGAAAATTCAAAATGAAATCCAGCACTTTTTAAAATAAAACTATACGTAAATATCTTTTCATTGTCTCTCTGTTGAAAATAGGAAAAGAATTTGTGTCTTGTCCTGCTACTTTATGTATGTTTATATTAAATAAGCAAACCCACTTATATTTGCAAATATATAATTTCATAATAAGCCATAGATGTGGTATTGATAAAGACTTTTTAAGTGGATATTTGTATGAAAAGTAACCCAGTTCAACACTTGAATTAAATAAAAATCTGTTTCTTGCTACTTTGCTAACATGTACTGATATGTGGCCTGGAATAAGTCATTGCCCCTTCTCTGCCTGATTTTTTCAGTATAGCCAATGAAGTCCCAATTTTGTTGTGAATTTTTTGTGAAAAGCAGAAAGTAGGAAATGGATGTTGATATCTTCTCTATCTGAGCCACAGGTATAGGCACATTTTGCAAATTAAAAAACTGTATTGGCAATGCCACATTTTGCTTGTTTGGAGAAATTGGGTATTTTATGTAAGTACATTTTCCCAGTAAATGAAATGAAATTTTTATTAAGATGTCACTTTGTTTCTCCTCCCTTTTATTATTACCTTTTCTCTTTTAGTTATTCAGTCCGATTATTATTACTGTATTTCCATAAAGTAATGTCCTTAGAGGCCTTGATGTGTTTCCTCATTCATCCCTGCATTCTCTGTATTCCCTTCTCTCCTCTCAGTTGGTTTGGAAGTAATTAGTTGTAGGAATTGCCAGAGCAAACCCAGCAACAAAGGTTGTTAAATTGGGATCCTTAATAATGTACGTCAGTGGGTCTCAAACTTCAGTCCACCTTAGAATTACTTGGCAGTCTGGTTAAACCATAGATTCCTGGGTCCTCCTTCAGAACTTCTTGCTTCAGTAGGTCTGGGGTGAGGTCCAAGAATTTACACTTCTACCATGTGCCCAGGTGTTGCTGATGCTGCTGGTCCAAGGACCACTTTAAAAACCACTGATACGCATAACGAAATGCCTTAATGAGAGCAGGTTTTTTTTTTTTAAATATATAGATTGTGTTCCATGAAATTCCCTTTTCTTTGCTATAAATTGTGACCACTTTCAGGCTTCCAGAGATGCCTCTCAGTTCTTACAGTACTAAATTTTAGTAATGAATTTCGTATATATATATATCTCTCTCTCCTTTATGTTTATGAGTTTTCATCGTATTCTGTCTCAGCCTTTTTTTCCCTCCATACCTAGTGTTTCTGTATCCGGTATTCTACTACACCATGATCCTTTTTTTCTGTATCATATACTCTAGAAGCCATGCATTGCATATTATGCCTAGATAGGTATGTTTTGAGAGAAGTAGACGGGAGAGTCTTAATTATTCAACCCCAGAACCAAAATAAAGCAATAGATGTTATTTGAAAATGTTCTTATTCCCTACATAGTTTGGGGTTACATAGTCCTTAATCATAAGGGAGACTTGAGCTGATCATTTCATGTTTAGGCTAAAATTACATTGCTAATTTATTTTTTCTCTCACATAAATGTGTATGTATGTATATCATCTTGTTTTGAATCCTTGATAAAGTTAATTTCTGTTGAAAATAACTTACTTTTTAAAGAACTGACCTATAGATATGACAGCTTACATGATTACTGTATACAGATTTACATTGCTACTATGTATTATTCTTTGTAAATTTTGTGCCTTTTTTTAATCAGCTATTCCCTCGAAGGTGTACATGGTTGTATGTAATGAACAATTGCTTGCTATCAATATCTGGTAAGTATTTTAGTTTTTAAATACCTTACAATTGTTACTATTTGTTATTAGCTTTTATGTCATATCTGTTTTTCTTTATAGGTAAAGCTTCTCAGCTTTATTCCCATAATTTACCAGGGCTTTTTGATTATGCAAGACAAATGCAAAAGTTACCTGTTGCTATTCCAGCACACAAACTCCCTGACAGAATACTGCCAAGGTAAGGATATATCCTTAGAGGCAATATGTTCATTCTCATAAATACTTATGCTACAGAAAGTAAAAGAGCACTCAGTTTGGGTTTATAGAAATCATGTGTGATGAAAAAATAATAAGTAATATATTTTAACAAGTGCTTATTGATAACACTCTTGTTCTAAAATTTTTCAGCTTTATACTTTGAAATTACATCAGACATTTTCTCTGAATTTTTAATTCTTAAAACTAGTTTTTTTGTTGTACTTTGCCGTAATTTTACATTGCATATAGTGCCTTTGCTTTTGATATATGTATTTGTGTTAACTTTATAAAATTTTTCTCAAAGTAAAGTTTCTGTACCTAGAAAATAAAAATGATTTATTGAAAAATGTTTTTGCAACCTGGCATGGTGGCTCGAGGCTATAATCCTCATACTTTGAGAGACTGAGGCAGGAAGATGGCTTGAGGGTAGGAGCTCGAGACCAGACTGAGCAACATGGCGAGACCTCCTCTCTACAAAAAATATTTTTTTTTAAATTAGCCAGGCATAGTGCTCAAGCCTGTGGTTCCAGCTACTCAGGAGGCTGAAGTGGGAGGATCACTTGAGCCCTGGAGGTCAAGGCTGCAGTGAGCTGTGATCATGCCATTACACTCCAGCCTGGGCAACAAAGCAAGACCACGTCTCAGTGTTTTTCATTAGAAGATAATTGGTTTGAAGTTGAGGGGTTTTGCTTTTCTACATACAATAATTTTTTATTATGCTCTGTTCTTTCGTTGCTTATTATAATATTGGACCTCTTTATTGACTGAAAGATTTTCTAACTCTGATATATATTATATTTTATAAAGACTTTATAATATGGCCATTCTTTTTTATAATATTTGTTGTAAAGCAACTAACATAAAACCTTTATTTTTAGGTACCTTGATAATCTGCTATTCTCTGTTGCTGAGTTTACAGTGTAGCTAAAATTTGCTCCTATGTATACATAATCTTTTTAAAAATTAGCCTTTTTGATGAAAATTATATAAAAATATATAGGATGTTCTCTTTCCTTAAAATAGAGTGTACAAATTTCTTTTTTTTCTTTGAGACAGAGTCTCTCTCTGTGGCCCAGGCTGAAGTGCAGTGGCGTGATCTCAGTTCACTGCAACCTCAGCCTCCTGGGTTCAAGCAATTCTCCTGCCTCAGCCTCCTGAATAGCTGGGATTACAGGTGCACACCATCACGCCCAGCTAAATTTTTTTTGTATTTTTAGTAGAGACGGGGTTTCACCATGTTGGTCAGGCTGGAGGGTGTACAAATTTCATTGGGATCATTTCACGATTACACAAAGTTGGACTTGATTTATTATATTTTACTATAATATACGCATAAAGTGCCCTCAAGGACTACATGACGCATTGACTTGGATGCATTTACGTTTTGATATCTTTTGTTAGAATAGAGACCTTTTTAGCGTATTTGCTTTTAACTTTGTTCAGTTCTTTCAGATTTTACTGAATACACCAAATATATATGAAATGTCCCATGTATAGATGAGACAAAATTAAGTAAGATATAGTTTCTTCCTTTAAGGAGTTTCCATATGGTATGATTTTGCCTGTGCTGAAGATAGGTATTCATTGTACCATATTATAATTCATTTTTAGTAAAGCATAAGCTTTGGAATTCAAGTAAAGTTGAATTTAAATCCTGGATCATTCACTTACCAGATATGGGACCTGGGATAAATTATACAACCTCTCCCCATGTATTCAGCTGTAGGGGTATTTCACCTCCAGGTTATTATTTCAGGGATTTTATTATAGTCAATCTTTAGTGTTTTTAGTAGTAACAGCCACAAATATGTCCTTCCCACTTCCTTCACTTTCATTATCTGGTAATTAATTACTGTAAAATCTCTTCGTTCTCTCACTTATTGGCAGGAAACGTAAAACCCTTTTAGCATGATGATATTTTATATATGTCTATTCATACCATTTCTTCTGCCATACAGTTAGCACAACTTGAGCCTCTACTGAGCATCTTGTTAATCTGACGATAAGGAGCCTCATGGTTCTGATTCTGAAAATAGGTACTCACTGTACCATATTACAATCCATTTTTAGTAAAGCATAAGCTTTGGAATTCAAATACAGTTGAATTTAAATCCTGGAGCATTTACCTACTATGTATGGGACTTTGGATAAAATATACAACCTCTCCACATATATTCAGCTGTAAACGGAACCAATGTACTGGTTTGAAAATGATAAATTGTATAAAGTACCTACAGCACCTAGTAAGCATTCAAAAAATAGACCTATTGACATCATTATTGGGCATGATAAATTGAACTATGCCTTGTAGTATACCCTACAATATCCTATCTTAACTACATTCAGACTGTTAGTTAATTTAGAATTCCAGTTAATTGGGTGCTGGTAAAATAAGTTGTATTGCCTTTCATAAAATCATGACTAAAATAAAGGCAAGTCTGTAGATTACTATAGAACATTAATTAAATTTTTGAACATTTCAGTGTACTGCCCACAACTCTATTTTGAAAAGTTTTTGACATCCTTAATTCTCAGCCATACTTAATAGTTGATTTTTGTTTGTGTAGTAGTCATCCCTATGGTCTTTCAGAACTTGCAGTTAATCTTCCTGGGCTTTGACCAGTTCAGTATTTTAACTCATACGTTAGCTTTGGGAGCCAGAAGACAAGTTCACGAGCGTGCACAGGAACATTAAACTTTTTGCCAGCTGAAATCTATCAGGAACTTGGTTCAGATTTTTTTTAACTCTAAAAAGCACTTTGGTTCAAAACAGATTGGTTGAGAGTGTGGGGAGTTTTTTGTTGTTTTGTTTTACTTTAAGCTGCATTAAACTCCAATGTATATGAAAGGGGCGTTTTTATAATTATGAATTATAATGTGACATTTTTCCTAATATAAAGTTAGTCAACCATATAATGAGGTGTTTTAACCAGAAATTTGAAATCAGAATATTCTAGATTGCCATTGTAGTTCAAAATCTGAATAAATTCTGTATCATTGTTTAGGTGTCACAGTATGAAGAACATTTTGATTCACAAAGACAAGTACTTAAAAATAGTTAACAGTTTTTAACAGCTTACCTTGCAAACTCCGAATAATGTTCACTTAAATTGATACAGCATGTAGTTCCAGCTACTGGGGAGGCTGAGGCAGGAGAATCACTTGAACCCTAGAGGCAGAGGTTGCAATGACCCAAGATTGCACCACTGCACTTCAGCCAGGGCAACAGAGTGAGACCCTCTCTCAAAAAAAAAAAAAAAGACCTGAGCAAAAATCTAGCCTCAGATTTCTATGCTGTAACCTACCTCGTTGTTGGAGGGACTAAATGACACAGATGTGTAAAATGCATGGCACATAGTAAGGACTCAGTAAATGAAGCTACAATCATAGCTTTTCATAAATCATCAATATAAAAAATATATTAAAGGTTAAAATTACAGTACTACAGTATTGTATTTAACAAATGCTTGGCTATCACTCAGTTGCCAATTGCATGGTTATAAGAATATCCATCAGGAAAATTCTTCTGAACTTGTTTGAAATTGCATTGAACATCAAACATGTGCTGTACAATTTTACGTAAAATTGTACAACTCTAATTAAAAAAAAGACTTATGCAGAGCACTGGCATCTATCTAATCTTTGGCAGATTTATGCATTTAAGTTTAAGTGGCTTATGCCTGTAATCCCAGCACTTGGGGAAGCTGCACTTTGGGCAGATTACTTGAGCTGCAGGAATTTGAGGCCAGCCTGGGCAACATGGTGAAATCCTGTCTCTTTCTTATAAAAATTATTTTTTAAAAAAAATAGTTTAAATGTGCATACAGGTCAGGCACAGTTGCTCACACCTGTAATCCCAGGAGTTTGGGAGGCCAAGGAGGGCAGATCACCTGAGGTCAGGGGTTCGAGACCAGCCTGGCCAACATGGAGAAACCTTGTCTCTACTAAAAATACAAAGATTAGCTGGGCATGGTGGCTGGCACCTATAATATAGCTATTTGAGAAGCTGAGGCAGGAGAATCACTTGAACCTGGGAGGCAGAGTTTGCAGTGAGCTGAGGTCATGTCACTGTATTCCACCCTGGGCTACAGAGCAAGACTGTCTCAAAAAATAAATAAATAAAAATCTTTGGCCAGCTGCAGTGGCTCACACCTGTAATCCCAGCACTTTGGGAAGCCAAGGCAGACGGATCACCTGAGTTCAGGAGTCCGAGACCAGCCTGGGCAACACAGCGCAACCCCATCTCTACTAAAAATACAAAAATTAGGCGGGTGTGATGGTAGGCACCGATGGTCCCTGCTATCATTCAGAGTTCTGAGACAGCAGAATTGCTTGAGCCTCGGAGGCAGAGGTTACAGTGAGCCAAGATCACACCCTTGACCCCCAGCCTGGGCCACAGAGCGAGACCTTGTCCAAAAAATAAAATAAATATAGTTTTCTTTTTAAAAAAAATGTGTGCAGAAATGGGTTCAACCTGAGGATTTTACAGTTTGATGCACCAGCAGTATTTATTATATTAACTTACATCTTAAAAGACATTTGCCTGTATGTGTAGTTTTAAAATTGGTTTAAAAAATAATTCAGAATTGATTTTTATCTGTTAAATTCGAGTCAGATGTTTGCAAAACCTCTATAGCACCTTTGCAGAAAATCCCTATCCCACTTTTCCTGAATAGAGAAATAACGATTTCTAAATAAAAGAAGTTCTTGACAAATATAGTAAGACAACTTTATACATAACTTAAATTTATTACATGTACTAAAAATATCTTTCCCCAGTTTTTGGCTTATCTTTTAGCAAACTAAAGTTACTAATTCAATAATTGACTGCCACCTGTAGTTTGAGGTGCTTGGGATGAATCAGTGGGGGAAAAAAGTAAATTAAAATGTAACAGCATTTTCCTGTATGATTTATTCTTTTGTATTTTCTTAAAGAAATCCCAAGGTCATATATTTCTATAGACTTACATAGTTTGTTTTCATATTTAAATCCTTAATCCATTTGGAACTGATTGGGGGCCATGAGAAAAGGATCCAATTTATTCTTATTTTTAATAGATGACCTAGTATGTCAGCATCAGTTTTGAACTCATCCTTTCTCCACTGATCCGTAACAGTAGCTTTTGCATATACTAAGTTTGCGTACATGTATTATATACGCACTTTTATTTACATTTAGGAAATTTTCCGTATCAACAAAAATCCCTGAAACCAAGTCGTGTCAGAAGTGTTGTGTTGGTAAGTAAACTGTCCAATAGCATATAGCTCTCTTGCTTCACAGAGCAGCTAAGAAAACCCCATGAGACTCATTGTAAAGTCTGGCATAAAACAGTACTCCCTCAGGGCATTCTGCCAGTAATACTTTATTTTTACCTCTTAAGTAAAACAGATTTCTTGGTCATTTCATCTCTGTGTAGACTAAGCCTAATATATAGTACCTTGCAAATAATTTGTCAATAAATTGTTTAGCAAACAAATTATTTGTTTAGCAGATACTTTATTGCCTAGGTAAATGGAGAAAGTAGTATGACTTTTTTTTTTAAACCATATTTTATCATACTGTTTTTCAACGGTCCTGTTACTTACCATTCACCATTCTGCTTAGTAATGGCTTGTGAGATTACATTTATTCCTTCAGCATGTATTTCTATGTTCACCTTCCCCTCACCTAAATTCCTCCCCTACCTCCCTATAACAGTTAGTTGCTATATTTGCATGTAGCCAAAGGAAAAAAATGATTTCTTTTCCTTAAGTTACTATTATTATAAAAGGAAAAATAAACACATGAGTCATTATACCACAAAGTATAGTGTGGAAAGAACTCTAAACATAGGCTCACTGAAGAAGGTGGCATTCGGGCTAGGCCTCAAAAGAAGGCAGATTCAAATTTTAACTGTGAATAGATGGAGAGGCCATTTCAAACAGAAGAAATGACATAACGTGGAGGCAAAAGAAAATTATAAAGCTTACACAATAAATGCTGACTATTCCACTTAGCTGGATACAGATTGTAGAGAGGAGAATGGCAGATGAGTGTGAGCTGTTGGCCTTGTGTGAACATGTGCTCTATTACTATGCAGTAAGGAAGTCTCGTGCTAGAGCAGTAGCAGTGCGGATAGCAAGGAAGGAGTGGCTGGGTGTGAAGGGAAAAGATGTCAGAGGTGACTGAGGCCTCAAACCCAAAAGATTGGCAGAAGGGCAGAGTGTTGTTAACAGGAAGCAAGAACAGCTGGTTTAGAGCAAAAGAGGATGACAGGGTTGGGGTTATGTGGTGGTTGAATCACGGTTAGAACTTGCAGCAAGTTGAAAGTCTGACTTGACTCTACCTGGGGACAAAGGGGCAGGTTTTTAGGAAAAGTTAGTTACAGGAAATTATTTCCTATATAGACTTTTCTGTTTTCTTTGGCTGGACAGTTTTGCTGTTCACCCCTCTCTGCCATTTAAATCTTTCAAATCGATGTGAAGTTCATGAATGTTACTGCTGTTCCCTTTTCACAGTTTACTTTTTTTAATCTTTATTCCAAACATATTTACTTCACATATACTTACTTTACTTTTTCTGGTTTATAACCAGGAGAAAATTTCAAAATCTGAGGCAATTCAATTTTCTTATTTATAAATCAGTATTTTAAAGTTTGATTAATGTCTGTGATGTTTTCTAGTGACCATAAGAATTTAATAAAAAGGGGAAAGATGGACAAGTGTTTTATTTTCAGAAACAAAACATTATTGCCTCTGAATATTACTACCAAAACCACCTAAATGTGTTGTATCTTATGAGTTTAACAACTTCTTCCCCAATTTGCTTTGACCCTTTTATCAGAATGCTGCCACCTCAGGTAATTTTTCTGCCATCTTAAGACCAAAAGTCCTTTCTCCTACCCCACAGCCCCATTAAAACCAGCAGTTTCATTTGTGCATACAAATAAAAATCCTGCAAGGTAAGAGGACATTTCCTGCTATTACCTGAAACAGTATTTTTTTTCACCCAGCCCTCTAATTAAGAAATTGAACTGGCACCCCACTTTTGATTTTGGTGTATGTTTAGTTTTGGTTTTTTGAGCATGCAGTTATTGTCATAAGGACTTTGTATTGTAAGAGAACTTATACTTATTTTTTTGCTTTGACAGTAAGAAATCCTTATACAGGCCATAAATACCTATGTGGAGCCCTTCTGACTAGCATTGTTCTATTGGAATGGGTTGAACCAATGCAGAAATTTATGTTAATTAAGGTAAGTATTAAAGTCAAACTATCTTATTCTTAGTATAAAAGCTTGTCAACCTTACTGTTCTTTAAAGAAACATTTTTTTTCAGTTAATTTTCAAGTTAATTTAATGATTTTGGACAATATGGCAGGGTTGTGAAAATCTGCCCAAATGTAAGGAACTCAGTTGGCCTAGTAAAAGTTTTATAAGAGACTAGAGAAATAGTTCAAGGGTATGGCAGGAGGAGCTGAAAATAGTGTCTCACATACACAGCCTGATGGCAGAAACAGGAAATACTAAAAGATCAGTGAAATGTTTCCAAGATACTCTCTGGTTGACCTCCATCACAGCTAAAAACAACATACAGGTTGCAGTTTGGACTAGGAAAACTAGGGATAACCATAGTGACGGGGAAGCGAGTTGTTTTTAGTTATAAACCTACCTATTAATTTGCCCAGGCCTTTCCACAAATTTTTTTTTGTTTTTTGGTTTTTTGGCTTAAGTTTTTCTAAAATCATTTAATTAATGAATAATTTTTTAAATGCTTACTATTATTCATCTATAGCTGACATTTAAAGAAAAACTAACATTTAAAATGTGTGAAGTACAGGTTGTTAGTTACATAAAGAAAATACCAAATTGATTTTTAGAGTTCTTTCCTTTGCTGTTATATATGGACTAAGTGATCTTATTTCATGTGCATTTGGTCTCAGTAGAAATTAGAGTCAGAATATAGCTGGAGTGGGGTTCTTCCCAAATTTTATAATATTGAGTTAAGATGTTTAAAGGTATTCAATCCTGTTGTTTAAAATCCTATACATGACTAAGAAATCTAGTTTTCATTTTTATATCAGTTTTAACCTCAAGAAGAAAATATAGTTTGAAGAATTTGAAACCTATTGAAGTATTAATTCCACAGGTAAATGCACTGAAACAAAAATTATTTAAACTGAAAGCTCAGGGGGAAATAGCTTTATAAATGTCTAAAGCAGAACCACTGAATACAGCCCATTTATGGCAAAAATTGTTTTGTTCTCAGCTCCTCTTTGTTCTTGTTTATTTGACAAAAGGATGCTGTATCAAAGATGTAATGGTAAAGTCTGATTTTTCGGCAACCTCTTCCTTTCCTAGCTTTTTCCTTTTTTTCTTCCTTAGTCTATTTTAAATATGTTCTTCCTATTCCTTTTATTCCTAACCTCTATCAAAATGAAAAAGGTTCATCATATCAGTTATTCTTGTATACTGATAAACTGATTAACCTGGTATGAATGAATTTTACATGTTATCTAATATGTTAAGCCATTTATCCTAATATATAATGAAAGACGCTTTTTTCTATTAAGGGAATTGTAGGTATCAAGAGCATGCAGGAGGGAATATATAGTTTAAGGACATGGGAAGCTTAAAAATTATCCATCCAGGGCTTCTCTTTTCCCAGTAGGTGGCACCAGGGAGATTGGCATGGCTCTAATGAGGTCTGTTACCAGTATTCTGATAGTGAATTTGTAGTACAATTCTACTTGCAGGTCTCTATCAAGATTTTAATCACTCTTCTCCCTTTCCTTAAACTTTCTGAGCTATAATGTTTATCTGCTTTCCTTAATCTTAACCCAGCTTTCCTTTTGTCTCTGTATTTAACGTTGTATCTATTAGTACTGATGATATTTCTGTACTAGAACTCTTCATCAGATGTATTCAAAAACATTTTTATGCTTTCTATATTATTCTTTCCTCTTAATGACATTTCTGACATGATTAGACTGCATTTTCTTTCTTTTTTTTTTTTTTTTTTTTTTGAGACGGAGTCTCACTCTGTCACCCAGGCTGCAGTACAGTGGCAAGATCTTGGCTCACAGCAACCACCACCTCCCCGGTTCAAGCAGTTCTCTGCCTCAGCCTCCTGAGAAGCTGGGATAACAGGCACTTAACACCATGCCCGGCTAATTTTTGTATTTTTACTTAAGACGGGGTTTCACCATCTTGGCCAGGCTGGTCTTGAACTCCTGACCTCGTGGTCCACCTGCCTTGGCCTCCCAAAGTGCTGGGATTACAGGCGTGAGTCACTATGCCTGGCCTAGACTGCATTTTTATCATAAATAAAAGTTAAAAATTAAAGATCTCCCCAGGAAACATAACGTACCTATTGCAGACAAGGTACCATGTCATTTACTAGAGAGACAGAAATATATGATATAATTGCTGCCCTCAAGGATAATCACCAATAGCAACTGGATTTAAAACTATTAGACATGAATCCCCTTCTGTTAATGATGTACACAAATTGCTTAGTTATTATTGGAAACTATGTAGAAGTAGTAAAAATCTGCTGGTTTTTCTTTAAAAAAAAAAACAGAAGCATTGTTTCTGTGTTTCGACTATAAAAATTTAAAAATGCATCTTTAAACAGAAGCACTGGTTTTTTTCTTGCTTCATTGCTCTTTATTTCAAAAAGAATTACTTAAATTGCTGTACCTTATTTAAAATGACAGATTTTACCAAAAGCACATGCCCCAAGGTAATAGGAAAGCTCCTAGAGAAGAGGTTTGGAGAAATACTGATGAAGTGTCTGTGCCTGTGGGATGGAGGCCTCACTTAGCAGCCACAGGGAAGGAAGGAATGTGGGAACAGCAGGTGAACACAGAGCTTCACTTTCTAGCCACAAGTACCATTTTGTATCTTCCAACACTTTGAAACTACTAGTTACGATATCTCCCGTTGCACCTTTTACTTACCTTTAGAATTTATGATTTAACGAATCCAGTCACTTCGTTAAATACTACCAGTAACTATTTGGAAAATACAGTGAAAACAACCAATTTATAAAAGCAACAAAAATATATAAGAATGAACTAAATAAAATGTGCATGAGAGTATTTTTTTTAAAACTTTTTTGTGAAGAACAATTTTAGAATTCTCGTCATCCTCCCTTTTAGTTAGCTCCCTGCCTCTTCTTTTAAAAAGGAAACCTAGAAAGTTCTTACTTTTCTTTCTCTTTTTACTATCTGTGCACATATCCCTAAACATTAGAATTAATTTTATTTAATTTTTCAACAGTATTTAAGTGGAATTATAAAGTATATGCTCATTTGTGTCTGGGTTTTTTTGTTCAACATTGTATTTGTATATAGCTATAGTTTATTTGACACAGCTATAGTTTATTCATTTTTCAGTTCTCTTTATATAATTTTTGTATTTTGTGAATATGCCATAATTTTATCTATTTTACTGTTAAGATGCATTTGGATTATTTCCAGTTGTTTGTTCTTCTGAACGATGCTGCCTTGAGCGTTTTTGCATTTGTTTCTTGTATATGTGTACTCATGTTCTCTAGAATGTATACCTAGGAGTATTATTGCAAGGTCATAAGGAATGTGTATCTCCAGCATTAATAGATAATGCAGTTAACCAGTGTGGCTATGCCCCTCTGTCTCCCACCACCAGTGTTGTAGGAGCATTTGCTTACTCTTCTCGGATGCTTATTAATTGTCAGTCTTTTTCATTTTAGCCATTCTGGTGGGTATGTGTAGTATTTATCTCATTGTGGTTTTATTTCTTGATTACTAATGAAGTTAGTGTTTTCCATCTTTTTTTTTTTAGTCCTTCAGAACGTGAATTTATTCTTTGTAGCAATAAAAAAGAAATTTTAAACATATAAAATTAAAATGGGTTTATTGATAAAATATATGAAGAAGCTAACTTTTTTTTATTTATGACTTTTTATGTTTACATCTTACAAGAGAAATGTCTCTTGCTAATTAGCATTTCAGTTCTCATCCATGTTTGCTCAGTTAATTAAGAAGGCAGAGGAGTGTAACTGAAGAAGCATGAAATTGGGAGACAGGAGACTCTACCACAAAGGCCAGGGGACCAACGGGCCAGTCACCCAGTTCTTGGGCCCCAGTGTCCAACTCTGAAAAGAGAGGGTTGGACACGTGACTTACAAATTCTCTTCCAGCCTTAATGTCCTAAAATCATGTAATTATAACTTTAAAATATTTTACGGTGGTAAACCTAAAATCTTTATAATTTAGATTTTTCTGCATTACCTGAATTTCTGTGACAAGATGTAATCTTTGTGTAGTAGAAAGCTGTTTTATAATATTCTCATAGAATTATTTGGCTTTTATTTTCCTTGGTTTAATGTATTTTTGTTTCTTTCTCTAGCACATAGATTTTCCTATACCATGTCCACTTAGAATGTTTGAAATGCTGGTAGTTCCTGAACAGGAGTACCCTTTAGTTTGCGTTGGTGTCAGTAGAGGTAGAGACTTCAACCAGGTGGTTCGATTTGAGACGGTCAATCCAAATTCTACCTCTTCATGGTTTACAGAATCAGGTTTGTAATTTTTATGGAATTATTAAGGGTAATACATGTACTAGTTTATAAGTAGTGCATTTACTATATCTCTTATTAAGCAAAAACTGCATACACTGCCAGTCTTAAACAATTATTATTAAACTGGAAGAAGAGAAGATTACTCTCTAAAATAGTTAATTCATATCATTTAAAACTTTGGTAGGCAGGGCATGGTGGGTCACACCTGTAATCCCAGTACTTTGGGAGGCCAAGGTGAGAGGATTGCTTGAGTTCAGGAGTTCAAGAACAGCCTGGGCAATGTAGCAAGACCCTGTCACTACAAAAAATTATATAAAAGTTAGCTGGGCATAGTGGTGCATGCCTATAGTCCCACCTACCAGGGAGGCCAAGATGGGAGGATCACTTGAGTCCAGGAGGTCAAGGGTGCAGTGAGCTATGTTCGCGCCACTGTACTCCAGCCTGGGTGACAGAATGAGATCCTGTCTCTAACTAACTAACTAATCAACCAACCAACTAAATCAAGCGAACATTGGCAAAACATGTATACTGAGAGCATATAAACCAGTTTTTTTTATTAAGAAATGAATATGATAAGGATCTGATCCTCAAAGTCCTGTATATATTATTGGTATATATATTTGGTATATATTAATAAACAATTGTGCATGAACACACCTCTTGCTATAAAATGAGCTGTATACGTGGGTTGTTACTTGATTTTGGTGACATGTATTTTAAATAACAGTGTCTCTCTAAGGACACTATGTATAGGTAACCCGTAAAGTCATATTTGCATTAATCTTTCTTGGAAATAATTAAATTAATATTACAAATTGAATACCAATTAAGGTACTTTTTTCCTTCAAACAAATAAAAGGGAAATAATTTATATAGACTCAAATATTTTTAATATTTTGATAATACTTTTTATTTTATATGTTTCACATTTCATTTTTAGAGAACTTCACATGTATCAAATTGTTTTATGTTCATTAATATGAAAATGAATATGAAATGCATATTAACATAGGAAACATTTAAAACAAAACTTGGATACTTAACATTTTTATAACTCAGAATTTTTAAGTATTTTATATACTTTTAAATGGTATATACCTGAAAATTTGCATTTTACATAATTCCAGTTGCCGTGCCTCCCTGAGGTGATGTTACCTTTTTAATCACATTCCATCACTTTTACAAGGAGTATTGGTAAGAGTAGTCATTGAGTATGTAGTATATAGCAGCAATTACCAGACTTGAGCATGCATCAGAATCACTGGGAGACTTGTGACGTTGCTGGGCCGCACCCACAGAGCTTTTCATTTATGGTCTAGGTGTGATGCTGATGATGTTGATACAAAGACCATAGTTTGAGGCATTTTTAGACAAATATCAGCCTGGGCAATATAACCAGACCCCATCTCTAAAAAACATTTTTTTTGATTAGCCAGGCATGGTGGCATGCACCTGTTGTCTGAGCTCCTCAGAAGGCTGTCAGGAGTGTCACTTGAGGCCAGGAGTTCAAGGCTGCAGAGAGCCGTTATTGCACCACAGCATTTCAGCCTGAGCAGCAGGCTCAAGAAAAAAGAATTTTCATTTCTGTCATTTCCCATATGATGCTGATGGTGTTGATACAGGAACCATAGTTTTGAGAACTACATGTATTTACAAATCTCCAACTAATAGAAAAATTGGTTTTTAAACAAGGAAAAGTTGCATTAAAAGATATTTTAAGTCTAGTTTGTTTCCTAGTGCAGCCAGCTTTCTATATCCATGTGTTCCACATTGCCAGTAGTATTGACCACAGCCAACATATGCTCTGTTGAGCACTTAAATTGTTCAGCACTTACATCAGCGTTTAAACCCAGATAGCTTGGCTCAATCACTACATGTGTATTACTAAAGACTTATATACATTTCAAGTACTGTTATCCTCAGAATTCTTTTCCTTAAATGTCTCCTTGCTGTAAGTATTACAGTTTTCTCTAGCTTACCAAGATTTGTTTGTGTTGTAGATACCCCACAGACAAATGTTACTCATGTAACCCAGCTGGAGAGAGATACCATTCTTGTATGCTTGGACTGTAAGTTTTTATTTATAAATGTCTTACTTTAATAAGACTTCTTTTATCTTAGTTTCTGAGTGACTCTTTTTCCTCTAGGTTGTATAAAAATAGTAAATCTCCAAGGAAGATTAAAATCTAGCAGAAAATTATCATCAGAACTCACCTTTGATTTCCAGATTGAATCAATAGGTAAGTCAAAGCTATATAATCCTTTGCATTATGAGCTCCTTAAATAACTTACCTGCTAATTATCCAAAATTAAAGATTGATATTATTAAGGACTCACTTTTTTTAAATAGAGGATATGGCTGGACGTGGTGGCTCATGCCTGTAATCCCAACACTTTGGGAGGCCAAGGCTGGTGGATCACTTGAGGCCAGGAGTTCAAGACCAGCCTGGCCAACATGGGGAAACCCTGTGTCTACTAAAAATACAAAAATTAGCCAGGCATCCTGGCACGTGCCTGTAGTCCCAGCTACTTGGGAAGCTGAGGCATGAAAATCACTTGAACCTGGGAAGGGGAGGTTGCAGTGAGTTGAGATCACACCATTGCACTCCAGCCTGGGTGACAGAGCGAGACTCTTGTCTCAAAAAACAAAATAAAAATAGAGAGTGTAATAAATATGAGGTTACTGTCAGCCTTCATTCTTACACATTCTCTAAAATTATTTAATAACTGTAGTGTAGAGAATGTTATCTTCCTTAGTAGAAATAGTATCATTTCTCATAACATAGTTATGAATTCCCATTTCCTCCAGACGCCTACAGGGTTTTTCTTTAAGTACTTTAAAATTTAGCACTTAGTATACCAGATTATGTTTTGGCTGTTGTATCTGCTGATCAGAGATTTGTAAGCATGTGGAAGTTTCTTCTTGTCATTCTCAACATTTTGCTGAATAGGAGTTTTTTTCTGGAAAAGGATTTCTGACAGACTCAATATTTTTAAATGATTACATTCAGGAAAAATAAAGTGAAAATTAACTTATATCGGATGATGCTGGGAAAATGAATGGGATTAATATTTAACTAGGCACACTTTCTGGTGTTCTTAAGTAAAATAAAGATATTTCCATGTATGTATATTGGCAGAGGGTAAGGCTAAAGGCAGTTAGTTCATTGTCTGATAAGTCAGTTTCAAGGAACAGCTCATCAAGAATCTGTGCTTTCAAAGACATAGCCAGGGCCAAAAAGCAAGGTCAACAACAGAATCTCAAAGCAGTGTACAGGTCTGAAGCTAACGGGCCTGCTGGTCTCCAGTTATAGAAGTATCCCACAGGAGGTGGAGAACCACAGCCAGGTTCATTGCTTGAGGTGCCTGGTAATCAAGCATGATGGTTTTTTAGGTGATTTTTATCTACCTCCCCCCTTAAAGGAGAAGATAATTCCTATCCTGTACAAACTTTCAGACTGTAGACAGGGAATTCTGAATAAATCAATGTTTAA
The DNA here is from genome assembly GCA_963573385.1 of Cacajao melanocephalus. Classification (NCBI taxonomy): domain Eukaryota; kingdom Metazoa; phylum Chordata; class Mammalia; order Primates; family Pitheciidae; genus Cacajao; species Cacajao melanocephalus. The sequence goes on from CAUYLG010009110.1 coordinate 40,794, forward strand.
CACTGATGCTAAAATCAAACAAGATTAGAACAGAAAATACAAATTATAATCTAATCTTATAAAAATTGATTTTTAGAAATCTAAATAAATTATTAGCAAATAGAATTACACGTTATCAAATAGTAGACTATCCCAGGAAAGCAAGGATGGTTCAGCATCAGAAAATGTATTTATGTAATACACAGCACCAAATATTAAAAGAGAAAATCATGTAACTCTTTGGTAGATGGCCAAAAAGCATTCAGTAAAATCTGTCATTGATTGTTTTAAAAATAATACTTCTTAGCAAATTGGGAATAGAAAGGAATGTCCTTCACCTAACAAAGCCTGTTAAAAATATATTTAATGATCAAACTAATTCCTATTAAAGTGGAGAACTAAATAAGGATATTTGCTATTATCACATTTCAATATTGTCTATTAGATGAGAAAGGGAAAGTATGAGGATTAGAAAGAAAAAGAAAGATCCTTCTTTGCTGATGGTATGATTATGTAAAGAGAATATAAAACTCTATTAATAAATTACTAGAGCTAATAAGAGAATTGAGTTAATTAGAGTTGCTAGATATGAGTAACACCAAAGAAAAGTTTTCCTGAGTAATCAGTGAACAACTTAATAGGAAAAAAGATTCCTTTCACAATGGCAATAAAGTAACATATATAAGAATAAATGAAATCCAAACAGTTTTAAGATCATTATCTAGGAAACTCCAAATTTTTTCTTTAAGATCATTATGTAGGAAACTCCAGATTTTTTCTTAAAGACATAAAAGATTTAACAAGTGAAGAACTACATCATGTCCATGGGTAGAAAGACTAAAACAAGAAAGATGCCAGTTCTTCAGTTAATCCACAGATTCACACATCTGCAGTAAGAACCCCAACATGATATTTTGTGCCACTTTATAAGCTCATCTTAAAATTCATATGGAATGGCCAGGCACAGTGGCTCATGCCTGTAATCACAACACCATAGGAGGCTGAGGCAGGAGAATTGCTTGAGTCAGGATTTCAAGACCAGCCTGGGCAATATGGGGAGACCCCCATCTCTACAAATAATTTTTTAAAATAAAAAATAAATTTATATGGAAGAGCCAGAGACCAATAGTGATAAAATAAATGTTGACAAATCCTTTTCTACCCAATATTGAAACTTACTGTGAAGCGACATTGATTAAGGTAGTGTGGTAGCAACAGAGAAATAAATAGGTAGAAGAGTGGGACAGAAGAAAGGGACCAGAAATAGACCCACATGTAAATGGAAATTCATGGCATTATGTATTAGTGGGGAAGAAACAGGCCATTCAACAAATGATGCTGGTACAATTGGTTACCTGTAGAAAACAAAATTAAGATTTCTTCCTCCCTGAATGTATGTAAAAATATGTATTAAAGATGTAAATATAAAAAACAAAACAAAAACTTGCCCTATTTATGCCGTGTGCTTCAGTAATTCTATTTATAGGTGTCTACCCCCAAGAAAGATTTGTACATGTATTCAAGATGTACAAAATATTTATTGCAAAATTGTTTGTAATAGTGAAAAACTAGAAATAACCCATATGTTCATCATAGCAAATGTATGAAGATTGGAAATACTCAATATAAAATTGATATTGACAGTATAAACTTATGGTATAGTAATAGTAAAAACATGCATGAGAATGATCAATACCAAATTTACAATAGTGGTTATCTCAGGGAGGATAAGGGTTTGGGAACTGGGAATAGGGGAGGGCATGTAGGGGATGCCAGCTGTATTTGTTTTTATTTAAAGCAAATACGGCAGAATGTTAGGATTTGATTGTTGGGTAGTGGATACACGTGTATTTTTATGCTATTCTGTGTATTTTTCTGTATGATTGAAGTATTTTATTTTTGAAATTTATCAAAATAGGCAAAATGCAGTGGCTCACGGCTTTAATCCCAGCACTTTGGTAGGCCAAGGCAGGCAGATCACTTGAAGCCAGGAGTTAGAAACCAGCCTGGCCAATGTAGTGAAACTCCATCTGTACTAAAAATACAAAAAAAATTAGCTGAGCATAGTGGTACACGCTTGCATTCCCAACTAGTTGGGTAGCTGAGGAACAAGAACCACTGGAACCTGGGAGGCAGAGATTGCAATGTGCCAAGATTGCCCCACTGCACTTTAGCCTGGACAACAGAGCGAGACTCTTGACTCAAAAAAATAAATTATCAAAACCAACATTTCTGTGACAAAAATATTTTTAGTGAATTTTTTTCCTATCAAAAAGATGTATAAGCTCTGTATAGTATATTTTTAAACTTTTCAAATGTAAAGATACCATATAAATATGGAAGCATTGACATTAGTTTTAAATTGAAATATTGCTATATAAGATGGAGGGATGAAATGATGCTTATCAGTTGAACTTTCGTACTATTAACAGTAATTGAGCTGTTCTTGCCTGCTAGTTTGCCTACAAGACAGTGTGCTAGCTTTCTGGAAACATGGAATGCAAGGTAGAAGTTTTAGATCTAATGAGGTAAGTAAATTATGTCCATTAAGTAGTCACAAGACATTATCAAATTCCACTTCAAACAATTCTCCAACTTTAGAAGATTCCCAAATGATACAAGTAACACTCTATTGGCTAACTTTATTAATACTTAATGTATTTAGTCTATTGATAAAGTCAATAGCCCATACTCTGTAGCCACCTGTCTCTCTCCATTACTCAAACAATTTTAGTGCATATTTACTGTGCTTCCAGATAATCACTCTGAAATTTAGAACAAGAACTTGCTAATCTGCTAAAATTGAGCCAACTATGATTTTCTTTCAACTTTCCCAGAGGAATGCCTGGAGCAAGAGTGCTAGTGCTGGTTCTCTCTGGCCTTAAGCACCTTTTCTACCTTGTACTTCAGAAATAATGACCAGTGGCTGGGCACAGTGGCTCATGCCTATAATCCCAGCACTTTGGGAGGCCAAGGCAGGTGGATCACCTGAGGTCGGGAGTTCAAGACCAGCCTGACCAACATGGAGAAACCCCGTCTCTACTAAAAATACAAAATTAGCCAGGCATGGTGGCGCACGCCTGTAATTCTAGCTACTCAGGCTGTGGCAAGAGAATCACTCGAAAACCTGGGAGGCGGAAGTTGCGATGAGCTGAGATCATGCCATTACACTCCAGCCTGGGCAACAAAAGCAAAACTCCATTTCAAAAAAAAGAAATAATTACCAGTGCAGACTCTAAGTAAAGAGTCCTACATTTCTCTGAAAGCCCACTTGCCTCTGATTTTCATCATCCTTATTCATATGACATGTATATAATTCTTTACCCCCTTTTCCTTCCCATTTTATTAACCTTTAGCTATGCATCTCATGAGGGCTTCCTACCTTACAGAAATAATTTAACTCCAAGCTGTGTGACATATTCAAGTCAGTTCAACATTTACGCCTCAAAGTTCTGAGGCTCTAAACATGAAGATGTGGCACTTGCCCCCTAGAATGTTATAAGCACGTAAAATCATCCCAAATTCTTCAGTACCTCCAAGCCAATCTCAGTCATATAACTTGGAAGGAAGCTTATTTGTTTCTTAAACTGTCATTCATTAAGCTCAGAACATTTTTTCTAGCAAAGTAAGCAATATAGCACAGTGTTCATGAGCCTGGGTTCCAGCGTTGAGACACTCAGCTTCCAGTCTCAAGTTCTGCTAGTTAGTAGCTCGGTGACCTTGGCATGTCACCTAACTTCTTTCTACCTATCCTTTTTCATCTGTGAATTGAGTTGTGATTAAATGAAACAAAGCATATAATGTGCTTGGCCTGGTTCCTGGCCTATGGTAAGTGTTTAAAAAGGTGGCTACTACTATGTTTCTAAAAGTAATTCCCACGAGTAGACTCACACTTTCTAAAATCACCTGAGGAAGTAGAGCAGGGAGATAAGAACAGTCAACAGCTAATAAACACTAGTCAGAGTAAGAAAAGCATTATAGATAGAACAGAGTTGTTTAAGAACAAAAAGGAAAAACCCCAAAAAGTCACCTGAGATGTACACAGGCAACCCATCAATACGCACCTCCAAAAATGTTAGATTCTTCTAGTAGGCAAACCCCAAAATACATTGGTAATCACAGTCATGCTGAGCCACTGGCATTGAAGTGAGTGTGCTGAGCATGTTGTTTCCTTCAGGTGTGCTGGGTTACAACAGAAGCTAAGAGTCATTGGTGTTTCCAGAAAATCTAATTCTAGGGGTATTGATGGAATAAATTTAATTTCAAATCCATTTTTTCTTCAGCCTACCCAATTTTGAGGAGATGCTACTCCTGTTACAATTCATAATACGTTGTGTTGAGTAAGCTGTGAGCAGCTTACTGCTGTTTCTCTTTTTCCTATGTATTTATTCTTAATTCCCCAACTGGTAATTGGTCACACCGAGGACTTCTTGAAGGATATATGGTCATTAGAAAATATTATTTCAAGACAGTGGGGAAGAAGTGGGAAAGATAATTATTATGTATTGAGTACTACCTTAGCTAGGCACTGTACCCACTAATCCTTATACGAACACTGCAGGACACTACTGCATGGTAGATCTTTTCTATCCCATTTTACATAAGGCATAGCCATTTCTAGCAGATTACAAATACATTGCCCGGTAAGTGGGAGAACTGAGATTCAAACTCAAGACATGTCTGGCTTTTAAATATTTCCTGTTACACTACATGGCAGCCTTTTAAATAAAAGAACCAGATCTAAGTGGCTTACTGAAGCCAGTTACCTTGCCATTAGCATTGACATAAATGATGAGAGTTTCTAATAAATAAAATGGATTTAGTGCTTTGCTTTTAAGTTTTTCCCTTGAAGTCTTATGATTTAACAAGGAAATCATTTTCCTTTGCCTGTATTTTATGATTAACTCAAAATTAACCACATTTCCCCTAGACTAACAAATTGATGTACCTACATGCTGACTTAACAAATAGTCATGCAGGGATATATTTTCATTTTAGGAATTATGTTTCTTTTCTGTTGAATTATAATGAAGTACCCATTAAAAATTCTGTGTCTTTACTTTCAGAAATTAAATTTATTTTTTAACTGAACAGGTAACACAAGAAATTTCAGATAGCACAAGAATTTTCAGGCTGCTTGGATCTGACAGGTATGAAAACGGTCTGTGTTAAATATATAGTACTAAACATGTTTCATAGATCCAGCATGAAACAGATTTCTTTTTCAAGAGAATTGAAATGTCTGGAATGTGCTCAACATTGAATTTTTCACACTATAAGAATTCACAAGTTGGAAAGTTAGAACACGTTTGAAAATGTACCTGATCTTCCAAGTAACAGGAATGTATGGATCTGTCAGTACTCGTTTGCATTAAACATACTAATATCTGATTTGCAGCAGCAGAAGGAGGACGTGCCATATGTTAATGACCAGAACTTTTTGTTGTTAATGCCAAATAGGATTTTGGAGATCTGTTCTGATTTACCTTCAGATTCTTGAACTGCAGATCATTTATAGAACTTGTAATAAGAATTAGGTTCCCCAAATGATTTCTAATGTAGGTTTCTCCCCACCTCTGACTCTTAGAACACTGGCCTAGAGGTGGGAGGTAGTGGACGGCAAAATTACTTCCCGGAGCTAGAACTGGCCCTCTAATCACAGTGATAGCAAACGATTTCTGCCCACGATCAAATGAGCAGCATTTATAGAGGCATATAATGGAGAAGCAATGGAAAATTTGGGGGCTAACATTAGTTTTCAAGAGTAACTTTGTTCTGTTATATGTTTTTTATTTATTACTTTTAGGGTCGTGGTTTTGGAAAGTAGGCCAACGGATAACCCCACTGCAAATAGCAATTTATACATCCTGGCGGGTCATGAAAACAGTTACTGAGAATTGTTGTGCTTTGACAGTTAACTCTAGAAAGAAAGAACACTACGGCTGCAACATTAATGGATGCTTGAAGCTGTACAAAAGCTGCAGTAACCTGTCTTCAGTTACTTTGTAATTTATTGTGGCATGAGACAAGATGGGGAAAATTTTGTTTTAAGTGGTATGGATATATTTAGCATATTGAACCACACAAGTGCTTAATTCATTGTTATGTAATCTTTGTACATATAGGCAGTATTTTTTCTGTGCAGCTTCATATTGCTGAAGACATACACTAAAAATTGATGTAGATAATGTACTTTTATGAGATGTACAAGTAATTGTCTTATCTGTACAGATGTAAATGTTGATGAAAATGCAATTGGGGTTAATATTTTAAGAATTCTTTAGTATATTCTTGGGTGTGGCTATATTACAAAATGGGATGCTGGCAATGAAACAATACATTTAACACTATTGTATTTTTATTATATGTAATTTAGTAATATGAATATAAATCTTGTAACTTTTAAAATTGTAATGGAGGCTGTAATCATTTTATAATCTTGTTTTTAATTTTAATGCAAGTACACTGGTGTTTATATTTGCACAAAGTATTGATATGTGATGTATTAAGTCACAAAAGTAAGCTGTGACACTGTCTATAAGCATTTGGCTCCACAAATGTATTTGGATTGTTTTCTATGTGAAGCAAACCAATTACAATTAACCACCTGTTGTAGTAACTGGTCTTTTTATATTTAAGCAGAATCCTGTAATAATGCTTGTCTTTGCTTAAAAACAATACCTTTGAACATTTTTGAATCACAGAATAGCGGTACCATGATATAATACTGCAGTTGTGGTCTGAATTACAGTATGCACAAAGAATAATTAGCATTATTAAAGAGTCCTCAGTAAACATTTCATATGATCACATTGAAGAACTGTAACATTCCATAGAGTGAAGTGGTTCAAATTTCTCGTGGAATTTTTACTTTTGTTGGCCTTATTTTATGATCCTTTTCATGTTTCTTTTGATTGAGAGTATTAATACATGGCCAAAATGATTTAGTTACTACCTCATACAAACAATGTAATGGTTACTACACATCACAGGAACTTAGTTTCGGCTTAAGTCATTTTTGATTGCTTTTTTCCAATGGAATATGTATATACCAAGTTTTAGCAAAATGCACACTTTTGGCTCTTTTTGGTATATGTTCTTTATATTTTAATGTGAGTATATACACTAAGAACAAACTAAATTGTGATTTATGGTCTTCATTTATTTTAATTGATAATGGTTTTAAAATATGTTCCTGATTGTACATATTGTAAAATAAACATGTTTTTTAACATGCTGTTGTATAGTAGCTTGTCATGTGGCTTAATCTGTATATAGTAACACTAAAATACATTAAGAGGGGAAAACTTTGTTTTGTAGTTAAATTCATAAGTACTCAATTTTGGTCCCTCAAATCATGATTTTTATTTGATCTGTGATTTCAATTTCATGAAGCATTAATATGTCCACATAGGAGAATACGGCATCTTTTGTAGAATCTTCAACTTCCTGATAAGAAAAGTCAAACATTCTTAAGTTTTCTGGTTAGAGACAGGGGTCCACAAACTGCAGTCCTCAGACCACTACAGACTACCGTCTGTTTTGGTAAATAAAGTTTTAATGGAGCACAACACCACATATTCACTTACATATTGTCCGTGCTGCTTTTGCGCTACAATATTAGAGATGAGTGGCTTCTGAAAAACTATATTGTCTGAAAAGCCTAAAATTCTTACTTTGCTGACCCTTTACAGAAAAAGTTTGCTAGGGCCTGGGTTAGAGAAAGGAAGGGAGTTTTAGGAAATGCAGTTCTGGAGGTAAGGAAGGGAAAGATTAAGAGGGAAGAATTGGATTGGGGATCAAGAGGCACCATTTCCACTATTGCTTATGCCACTACCTGTCACAATGGCCTTCAATAATTTCCTTTAACAGTTTCTGTGTCTAAAATCATACAGATGCTAATAACCATAACAACTGTTCATTTATCACTTTTCCCAAACACGTGAATAATCCTAGCATTAATGACTGACTGATGACTGTTTTAAGACACATCTTTGTCAGTATTACATTCTCATAAATTTGCTGAAAAACAGACTGTTGGAAAAGATTTTTAAGAGATCAAGATTCTGTTTGGGGCTCTTATTGACAAGATTGTTGACCCTTTTTTGAACCACTGTTTCAGTTTTTAAGACTCCTAAGTTATATTAAGGGTCATCTCGAAAAATGTTAGTCATCACATTTAACTGTTAAGCACTTAGAAGCATTTTCAGAAAATAAAATATGCAACTGGTTTTGTATTACCCAGGAGCTTTCTAAAGATATATCTTGAGTCATAATCTGGAGAGCTGAGGCTCAGTAACCTATATTTTTATAAAGTTATACGAATGATTCTGATTTGCATCCGAAACATGAAAATCACTGGTGGACACTAAATTTAAATCAGTGCTTCTGATTGTGTCCAGGTGTGCCTTGGAATCATCTTTGGTAATAGCTAAAAGTGAAATTTCTAGACTCTACCCAGGAATTTTTGATTATGGATCTTTATGTACCCAGAAAGGAAGAGAGCCACTCAAATGTTGGATACAATCAATTTCATCTTTATTGAAGTTCAAGTAATCTTATTAGCTAATTGCATAGACACTGGTTTTGAGAAGAATGAGATCAACTGGTTATGGGCCTAATGGCGTCATTCAGCTTGCACATGTGACTCTGATTTCAGTAGAGATCAGGAAACAAAGGACAGATTCTATCAGTTTTCACCATTACTGGTGGAGAGGTGAAAGTATGTGCTGTACAAAATAATGGGTAAACACTAAGAGGGCATATAGTAGTAAGTTCCCAATCCAAGTATCTGTGTGTCAGGTACTCATCTACGTGCTTTATATAGTCCCACATAAGCCCCAGAACACCCTATGAGGTATTAACTGTTTTACAGATGAAGAAACTGAGGCACAGAAAGTTTAAGTAGCTTGCCCAGGACTATAGCTGGGTAATAACAGCTAAAATTTGAACCTAGGCACTTAGTTCAAATTGTATACTCAACCACTATGTGAGACTGTTACATAAAATACATGCAGTATATTCACTGCCCACTAAAATAGATTCTCTCATTCTTTCCTCTAAAATTAGGTATTTTTTTCTCCAGGTGTTTGATTTCAGATTTTGATTTTCACTGTTTCTGCAACAAGAGAGAGTAATTTCTGTCTTAAATTTTTGCTTTGCCAAAAGGCATTTTTCTTACCCAAATTTGGTATAAAGAAAAAAGGATTTACATAAAAGTTACAGTTAAAGTATATAAAGTAAGTAGTCAAAAGTCATAACTAAGACTTCCTTTATTTTAACTTTTGTGAGATAATTTTTTATACGACATACAGTGATTATTTGCAGTGTAGCCAAGGCACTTTACTAGCACAGGAGAAGAGATGAAAAAGATTTAATTCCCAACCAGTATTCATCCAAAGAGCACACTTGGATGAACAGGCAAACGGAAGTAAGTAGTATTAAAACAAGGTGCAGGCCTAGTGCAGTGGCTCAAATCTATAATCTCAACACTTTGGGAGGCTGAGATGGGAGAGTCACTTGAGCCCAGCCTGGGTTACATAGCGAGACTCCATCTCTACCAAAAATAGAATTAGCCAGATATAATGGCACATGCCTATAGTCCCAGCTACTGGGGAGGGAGGCTGAGGTGAGAGAATGGCTTGAGCCCATGAGTTTGAGGCTGCAGTGAGCTATGATTGTGTCACTGCACTTTAGCCTGGGCGGCAGAGTGAGCCTCTTGTCTCCCATAAAAAAAAAAAAAAAAAAAAAAAAAAAAAAAGGTACAAGAGGTTGTGCCTAATTCTGATTTGTGTAGAAAGATCTGTTGATAGATGAAGAGGAGTTTATCATATGCAGGAACACAAGGTAGGAACCTATAGCTTAGACCAAGGCATGTATGTTCAAGGAATAGTGACACTGAATTGAATGAACCAGAGTTTAGGGTGCCTGGAGCAGAGTAATAGGGCAGGAAGCTGCATAAAAAGAAAGGCCTGGTGTGGAAAGCCTCCTTATGAGAGAAGCAGCTAGGAATCAACAGGTTCAGAAACTGGAGAGCAAGTATCATGAAGATATAAATAGGTTGGTGGCTTTGTACTTAAGATGATACTTGTATACTTAATGAGAAATTTTTCTATAGCATAATAGTGCAAATTATATAGGAATTGGGTAGATGTGAGTTTTATGAGTATATTTGAGTTTAGTGGAAGTGTGTTTCATCTCCAAAGAGGAAGGAGATAAAGGTTATTGGTTTGATTTTAAGATAGATTTGAGCATGTATCTAAGGAACTGAAAGAAACAAAAGAAATGAGACGGATCAGAAAACAGGAGGAGAGTGACCTGTGAGGGAAGGATGGACGTGCTAAGCCTGGCCATGATCATGGGGAGCATTTTGCTGATGCTGAAACAAAGTAGTGTGTGCTTATTAACAAACAGCATTTCTAAGTACTGGGAACAAAATGGGTCATCTCTGGCAAAAATTCTCTATCCTAAGTAATACATTATCTGCCATAGCATTCATTACATTATTTGTTTTATTAACTTTCTTCCCCAATGCTTATCAAACCTGTGTCTAAGTCAGGCCCCAGATGCTTGTATAATGCTAGGTGAATTCGGAAAATGGCCTCTGATCCATAGCTGCTTTTCACCCAAAAACCTACAGAAGTTTGCTGAAAAGGTATTTGGATAATTAAGCAAGACTAAAAAGTAATGACTAATGACAGAAGATCTTGCAAACTGAAGGCTTCTACAGGGAAACGAACTAATATTCAAGAGTTACGTGTGCTTAATTGTAGTGCTCTCGATGCCTTGGGAAAGAAGGGGACTTGGTGTAATCACGATACTAAGGGGAAAGTGGTTGAAATGTTTCCTGAGCGCCCTCATGCATCTTTTGCTCCGTCCACACCCAGACATTATATTACAGGCTCGGCCCCGAGGTTACCCACCGAGAGAGGAAGGACAGCGCCTGGGGCTGCAGGCGCCAGGGGAACCCGTTCCGGAAACCGCCCTGCCCGGCGCAGCCTGAGCGTCCTGGTTGCCCGGGAGACGCCGCTGCGGTTCCGCTGGCTCCGAAGTCGCTGGGTCTGCAGTCGCTGGGTCCGCGGCCGCCTCCTCCTAGCGACCCGCACGGGGGCTGGGGCTGGGGTTGGGGCTGCTCGGCGCTGCTCGAGGCTGCGTCCCCGTCACCCTGTCCCTGCGGTAAGTGCGGATTCTGGCGGCGGCGGGGGAACGAGGGGCGGCGTGCGGGGTTGATGGGGAGAGGCTGGGGGTCTGGACTGCGCCTCCAGATGCGGGAACGAAGAAAAGTTCCCCGAAAGAAAAGCGGACCCGCCTTCCGCGTCGGTGGCCCCTGGAAGGGAAAGGGCAGGTTAGAGGTGGCAGCACTGACCGGTGCTGGTCCCTCCAGGCCGAAGCGGTGCAGCCCGGGGAGGGGGTGGGGGCGGGGGCCCAAGAGTGCGCGAGGCCGAGGCCCACGTGTGGCGGAGAAGGGTAACTGTTGTCAAATGAAGAAGGCTCGAGACCAGAGTCCTGGAAATAAAGTGGATTTATGCCAGACTTGCAGATCCATTATGTGCACACACGAAATGTGTTATATTTAAACAAAATTACTTTATTGGATTATGTATAATTATGTGGTCTTCTGGTTTTCTGGGGATGCTTTTCATGAGTCCGATTGTATTGCCAACTGAACAGGTTTGTAAATAGGTGTGTGTACTTTTGAAATTCAATAATTCAGTGTTATGTTGATAAAAATGATTTAATGGCCCATTTTACTAATCAGGCTTATTAAATATAAATTCATGTTTGGTTTGGTTGAAAATAATAAAAACAACATAGCAGGTTGTGACTTTAACAGCCTGTGGATTCCCTAACTGGTCTGGCCTGGTCTTCAAAATCTCTTTCCCCTCGTCATTCATTTTTGTTTGTTTCGTTTTGTATTTGAGACAGGGTCTCACTTTGTCCCCCAGGCTTGAGTGCAGTGGCACGATCCTGGCTCGCTGCAGCCTTGCAGGACACCACACCCAGCCATCTTATTTTATTTTATTTTATTTTACTTTTATTTTTCACCACGTTGGCCAGACTGCTCTCAAACTCCTGGCCTCAAGTGATCCACCCTCCTCAACCTCCCAAATTGCTGGGATTACAGGTGTGAGCCACCACGCCCGGCCATCCTCGTCATTCCTAATGCTACTGTTTACACGATTTTCCTAAAGCTCCTAGATTAGAAATGTGTTTTTTCACTCTTCTTTATTTCGACCTCTCCTTTCTTGTTTTTGTTTTCCTTCTTTCAGTGTATTCCTTGAGGTCCTCAGGACTTGACTTGTGATACAGTCATGGAAAATAACCCACCTCCAAACCTGTTCTGTTTCTGCATACATCATTTTGCAAATCCTTGAGACTAAGGAAATTAAATAGAAATTTTCAGAGAATTTAGTGAGCCACGCAGGCATCTATCTACCTCTTTCCATATTCATGAGTGGGCCCAATTCTATACCTATCTGCCTTTGTACACAGAACTTTATTAACTTGAGAGTGAAATATTTAGTAAATTCTGAAGTCAGGAAGCCCTGTAGCCAAAAGATACAAAGCTTGCTTCAATGTGAAGGTCACTGATGACTATGAAAAATAATTTCACCAGGCATGGGTGGCTCATGCCTGTAATTGCAGCACTTTGGGAGGCCAAGATGGGAGGATCACTTGATCCCAGGAATTCAAGATCAGCCTAGGCAACATAGTGAGAACCCACCTTTATGAAAAATACAAAAATTAGCTGGGCTTGGTGGCACATGCCTGTAATCTCAGCCACTCAAGAGGCTGAGGCAAGAGGATTTCTCAAGCCCAGCAGGTACAGGCTGCAGTGAGCCCTGATCGTGCCGCTGCACTCCAGCCTAAGTGACAGAGCAAGACCCTGTCTCAGTAAAAAAGGAAAGAGAAAAAGAAAAATATTTTCAACCAATTGAATCTATTTTCTGCCAATAGCTATATCACTGTTTAATCTTGATTTCTTGTCCAAGTACTGTATTAATAATCAAAATGTACTTAATTGCCTTTGCTTTAAAAAGTAAGTCATTTTACATATTTATTAAAAAGGTTAGAAAATAAAATTACGGTAGGACTTCAACGGAGGTTCATCATGTGCCAGACGATGGGCAAACAATGGAAGTCCAGTGTGATAATGTTTTTGAAAGGGTGAAAGGAAGTCGTTAACATAGCATACGAGCAGAGAGAAAGAGCCTGCCTTTGGGGATTGGGAAAAGCTAAGCAGAAAGACATTTGACTTGAACTTGAAAAAGATGAAGACTTAATGGTCAGACATTCCAGGCCGTGGTATCAACCGAGGCTTAGAAACCTGAAAGTGTTTGGGGAAGAATCTGAGAAGTGATGCTGGAAAGGTACATTGGGGCCACAGTGTAGAGAACTGTAAATATACTACAGTTTGAACTTTATTCTGTGGCTTTTTAGGCCATAAGACGTTTTCAAGAAGGGATGATACCTGATCCTGGTGATGTTTGAGAGAGATGTCTTTGGTGTAATGAAAGTAAATATAAAAAAGAAAAGTGAGATAAGAACACTTTAAAATAGCTCTATTTTGGTATAATAATTTTAAGCCAGCAATAAGAGTATAATGAGCTCATTTATCAAAATATAAACTCACTGTTTATATTTTGCTCAATTTTTACATCATTTTGTCGTTTTCTTTCTCTGTGTGTATATAACACATGCATATTAATTTTTTGGTACCATCTGAGAGTAAGTTGCAGACATCAGATCCCTTCATCCTTAAATACTTCAGTGTATTCCTAAGAACTAGGACATTTTCTTATATAATCACAGTACAAATTATCAAAATCAGGAAACTGATATCTAATCTGCAGTCAAAATTTAGATTTCACCAATTATCTTAGTAGTATCCTGTATAGTCACGTTTTCCCTCAGTCCAGGATCCAGTTCAGGATCACACATTGCGTTTTGACATCTCTTTAGTCTTCAGTCTGGAGCAGCGCTTTCATCTTTTCTTTCAAGTCTTTGACATTTTTTTCAAAGCGTACAGGCCCATTATTTGGAGAATGCCCTTTAGTTTGGCCATGTCTGTTGTTAATTCATAATTAGATTTAGGTCTTGCATTTTTGTCAAGAATACCACAGAGGACATGCACCCTTCTCATTTGCACATTTGTCTTTTCTATAAATTTCCTGTAATGGAATCATAAAATATGTGGGGTTTTGTGTCTGGCTTCTTTAATTTAACATTATGTTTTGGGGCATGTGGTTCGTTTTCTTTTTTAATGTTCATCTACCTTATAGCAAGTTCATTCCTCTTTATTGCTGAATACTATTTCATTACATGGCTAATCCTCGTTTTGTTGACATATTCATCAGTTGATGAACATTTGGATTGTTTTCCGTTTAGGGCTCTCTTATGAATAATAGGGCGTGAACATTTGCATACATGTCATTGTGAAAATGTATTTTTAAATTTTTCCTGGATGGATACTGAGGAGTAAAATTGCTGTTTATGGTTAACTTTCATGTTAAATTTATGTTTAATTTTTTTTTTTTTGAGATGGAGTCTGTCACACACACTGGAGTGCAGTGGCACAATCTTGGCCCGCTGCAACCTCTGCCTCCCAGGTTCAAGTGATTCTCCTGCCTCAGCCTCCCAAGTAGCTGAGATTACAAGCATGTGCCACCATGCCCAGCTACTTTTTGTATTTTTAGTAGAGACAGGGTTTCACCATGTTGGCCAGTCTGGCCTTGAACTCCTGAGCTAAAGTGATCGGCCTGCGTTGGCTTCCCAAAGCTCTGGGATTACAGGCGTGAGCCACCATGCCCAGCCCTATGTTTAACTTTTATGACATTGTCAGACTGTTTTCCAGTGGGGCTGTGCTGCTTTACATTCTCACCAGTGATGTGTGTACATACCAGTTTCTATCTTATTGACACTTGATATTGTCAGTCTTTGGATTTTAGCCATTCTGATGTGTATGTAATGCTATCTTATTGCAATTTTAATTAACATTTCCCTAATAGCTAACAGCATCTTTTCATGTGCTTAGTAGACATTTGTGTGTCTTTGGTAAAATGTTGATTCACATCTTTTATCCATTTTTAAATTGGGTTGTTTCATCTCTTACTGAGTTATAAACACGCTCTGTGTATTATAGATACAAATATTTTATCAGATATGTGATTTGCTAATATTTTTCTTCAGTCTATGGCTTAGCTTTTCGTTTTCTTAATGGGGAGGTATTTTGAGGAGCAAAAGATTTTTTTTTTGTTTTTTCAGTTTGCTTTGAGGCGGAGTCTCACTCTGTTGCCCAGGCTGGAGTGCAATAGCACACTCTAGGCTCATCACAACCTCCGCCTCAGGGGTTCAAGTGATTCTCCTGCCTCAGCCTCCTGAGCAGCTAGGACTACAGGCGTGCACCACCATGTCTGGCTAATTTTTGTATTTTTAGTAGAGACAGGGTTTCACCGTGTTGGTCAGGCTGTTCTCAAACTCCTGACTTCATGATCTGCCCGCCTTGGCGTCCCAACGTGCTGGGATTACAGGCATGAGCCACCACACCCAGGCAAGGAGCAAAAGATTTTAATGTTGACGAATTCTATTTTATCAATTTTTTCTTTTATTATGCTTTGTTGTCATATCTAAGAAATCTTTCCCTAACTGAAAGTTACAAAGATTTTTCTCTTTTTTTTCTAAAAGTTATACAATTTTAACTCTTACACGTTGGTCTGTGATCCATTTTGAGTTAATTTTGCCGTATTGTGTGAGGTGTGTGTCTACTGTGTGTGTTTGTTGTTTGTTTAGCATATGGATGTCCAATGGTCCTAGTATCATTTGTTGAAAAGACTGTTCTTTCCTTGTCGAATTGCTGCAGCACCTTTGTCAAAAGTCAGTTGGACCTGGTGCAGTAGCTCACGTCTGTAATCCTAGTGGGCAGATCATTTGAGGTCAGTAGTTTGAGACCACCCTGGCCAACAGGTGAAACCCCGTCTCTACTAAAAATACAAAAATTAGCTGGGCATGGTGGCACACCCCTGTAATCCCAGTTACTCAGGAGGCTGAGGCAGGAGAATCACTTGAAACCAGGAGATGGAGGTTGCAGTGAGCCAAGATTATGTCACTGCACTCTGCCCTGGGTGACAGAGTGAGACTCTGTCTTAAAAAATAAAATTAAATAAAAATAAAATTAAATCTAAAAAGTCAATTGACCATAAATAAAAGGGCTTATTTCTTGACTCTTTATTATGTTTCATTGATATATGCCTTTAAGCCAGTACCACAGTCTTGATTTACCATAACTTTATAATAAAATTTGAAGTCAAATTTAAAATAAATATTTAATATAAATATTCCAAATTTGTTCTTTTTCAAAGTTGATTTGGCTGCTCTGGGTCCTATACATTTCCATATAAATCTTAGTTTCAATTTCTACCCCAAAAAAGCCTGTTGGAATTTGTATAAGGAATTAGTATTTGTTAATTTTGTTTTTTTAGAGATACGGCCTTGCTGCATTGCCTAGGCTGGAGTGCAGTGGCATAATCATAGCTCACTGCAGCCTCAAACTCTTGGGCTCAAGTGATCCTCCCACCTCGACCTCCAAGCAGCTGAGACCACAGGTGAGGGCCACTCCACCCTGGCTAGTTATTGTTTACATTTTTAGAGATAGGATCTCACTATGTTGCCAGCCTGGTCTCAAACTTTTGGGCTCAAGCAATCCTTCTGCCTCAGCCTCCAGAGAGCTGGGATTATAGGCATGTGCCACTACTCCTGACCAGGAATTGGTTTATAGATGAATTTATGAAAAACGGATGTCTTGTTGAGTTTTCAAATCCATGAATGTGGCATTTTTCTCCTTTTATTTAGATCTTTAATTTCTTTCAATGGTGTTTTGTAATTTTCAGTATGCAGGTCTTGCACTTCACTTGTTAAATTTATTCCTATTTTATTCATTTTTACATTATTGTGGATGGAATTGTTTTCTTAATTTTCAAATTGTTTGTTGCCATTATATAAAAAACAATTTATTTTGCATATTGATCTTATAACCTACTGCATTGCAAACTTGGTCATTATTTCTAGTAGGCTTTTTGTAGATTCATTAGGATTTTCTGTAGATAGTATCATGTCATTTCCAAATAATCACAGTTTGACTTTTCATTTTCTTTTTAAAAATATCATGCATATATATTGAGCACTTTATTTAATCATTATTTATTTTACAGAGACGGGGTTCTTGCTGTGTTAGGCTGCTCTCAAAATCGTGGCCTCAAGCAATCCTTCTATCTTGGCCTCCCAAACTATTGGGGTTAGAGGTATGAGCTACTGTGCCTGGCCTTACTTTTCGTTTTCAATGTTTACGCCTTTAACTTCTTTTTTTTTTTTTTTTTTTTTTAAAGAAAGAAAGAAAGAGGAAGAGAAAGGGGGAGAGAGAACAGGAGTTTTGTTCTATTGCCCAGGCTGGAAATGCAATCTAAAAATAGGTATCAAAGACCTCTTTTATGCCAATAATTGTACTTAACAATGGAGACAGGAAGGAATAAGGGAAGAAAATAACAAACAGCCAACCAATATTTCATTTAAATCTGTGAAATACAATGCAGTTGCTGAAAAGCGATTTACTTCCAATTATGTGGTCACTTCCAGAATAGGTGTAATATGATACTGAGAAAAATGTATGTTCTGTGCATTTAGGGTGGAGAATTCTATAGATATTTATTGAGTTCACTTGTTCCAGGTCTGAGTTCAAGTCATAAATGTCCTTGTTAATTTTCTATCTCGTTGATCTGTCCAGTGTTAACAATATGGTGCTAAAGTCTCCCGCTGTTATTGTGTGGGAGTCCAAGTCTCTTTATAAGTCATTAAGAACTTGTCTTATGTATCTGGGTGCTCCTATACTGGGTGCACATACATTTATGATCATTAGCTCTTCCTGTTGCACCGATCCCCCCACCATTATGTAATGTCCTTCTTTGTTTCCTTTAGTCCCTATTACTATTAAAGTCTGTTTTGTCAGAGACGAAAATTACAACTCCTGGTTTTCTTTCTTTTTTTTTTTTTTGCTCTCCATTTGATTGGCGAATCCTCCTCCATCCCTTCGTTCTGAGTCTCTGTGTGTCCTTGCTCATGAGATAGATCTGGATACGGCGTACCGATGGGTTTTGACTTTTTATTCAATTTGCCTGTCTGTGTCTTTGATTGGGGCAATTAATCTGTTTAAATCTAGGATTAATATTAATATATATGAGTTTAATATTGTCATTTAATACTAGCTGGCTATTTTGCCCATTTGTTGATATAGATTCTTCATTATGGTGGTATTCTTTAGCTTTTGGTAAGTTTTTGGGATGACTGATACTGGTTGTTCTTTTCTGTATGTAGTGCTTCTTTCAGAAGCTCTTGTAAAGCAGGCCTGGTGGTGATAAAATCTCTGAGTACTTGCTTGTTCGTGAAAAATCTTATTTTTCCTTCACTTATGAAGCTTAGTTTGGCTGGATATGAGATTCTGGGTTGAAAATTC
>CAUYLG010009113.1:0-157654 GCA_963573385.1 Cacajao melanocephalus
TTTAAATAAAATATTGGTTGGCTGCTTGTTTGTTATTTTCATCCCTTATTCCTTCCTGTCTCCATTGTTAAGCCCAATTATTGGCATAAAAGAGGTTTTTAATACCCATTTTTAGACTGCATTCTAGCCTGGGCAATAGAACAAGAATTCCATTCTCTCTCCTCCTTTCTCTTCCTCTCTCTCTTTCATTCTTTTTTTTTTCTTTCACTCTTTCTTTCTTTTTTTCTCTTTTTCTTTCTTTCAAAAAATAAAAAATAAAATAAAAAATAAAGTAAAAGAGAATGATAAGCTCTCTATATCTTGATATAAAAAGCTATCCAGAATATATAAAGTAAAAAAAGATGCGTAATTGTATAGACTGCTCCCTTTTGTCTAACAGAGGCAAGTTAAGACTATATATTGGGGCTAGGCACGGTGGCTCACTCCTGTAATCCCAGCACTTTGGGAGGCTCAGGTGGGAGCATGACTTAAGGCCAAGAATTCTAGACCAGCCTGGGCAAAAGTGAGAGCTCACCTCTACAGAAAATTAAAATAATCAACCAGGCATGGTGGTGCACACCTGTAGTCCCAGCTACTTGATAGGCTGAGGTAGGAAGATAGCTTGAGCCCAGGAGTTCATGGCTGCAGTGAACAATAATTGTGCCACTGCACCCCAGCCTGAATGATAAAGTGAGACCCTGTCTCTAAAAAACTAAAAATAAAAATGAATGTGCATTGATAATTTCTTATATATGCTTTACATAGAAACTCTAAAAGAACACATAAAACATTAATAACAATAGTTATCTGCTTAGGGTGGGAGACTTCAGAGCTGGAAATGGCAGTTGGGGTTGGAAGGAGTTTATTTTTATTTTTTATTTTTACCATTTTCTTTTATATATTTTCTTTTTGAACTACGTGAGAAAGTATTACCTATTCAACATATTATTTTTTTAGAAGAAGGATAAATAGGAAAGCAGAAAAGTTTGATGGCGTCTTTCTTTGCATGCCCTTTATCTCTAAGTCTACTGTCTTTCCAACCAACAACAACCTGCTAATAAGTTATTAAATTTTTATTGATTTTTTAAAGAAAAAATGTATACTTTCTAAAAATCTGCTTTCATCCTCAAAGATGCTACAGTTGACAACAGGCCAGAAGAAGTAACTGCCATTACTCATCCCCTTGATAATTTGTGCTGTACACCTGACCACACCTTCAGTTCTTAGAAAGGTCAATATTGATATATGTGCTAGCACCAATTCAGTATTTCCAAAAGAAAATGGCATAAAAGACAAAAATAGGCACTACAGTTCAGCTCAGGGGATGATTCATTGATTTCCAGTACACAGCCATGCCCTGTAACCCAGAAGTGATTTTCTCCAAAAATTGTCCATGGATAAAAGAGGAAGAAAATTACTCATCGGTAGTATCTGAACGAACAAAGCAATGCTATAGGATTTATCACCCTTAGTATGGGCTCTGACTAAATACCAAATGCAGAAATTACAGAAAGAGTCATAATAAAGTCTCTCTAGAAAAGATGTCATTCTTTATCTTGAAATTTTAATATTTAATGCATTTTCAGCAGTAAGGTAAGGACCCCAGATGAAAGTCATATGTCACTTCGAGTTTAAAGAAATGGGACTTAATGAGATGATCTGAGATGCTACTGAGCTCATGAAGGAGTTAGAAATAACACTAGCTGCTATGGGAATACACGGTTTCCTGTTTGGTTAGACTGTGGCCTCTGGACTCACACTGACTGTAGTGGCTGACTAGACTACATGGTTTACTATGTTAAGCTTTCTCAGGACTAATACTCAGCTTTATGTATTTACATTTTCTATTACAGATGCTCTCCATTTAAAGGACTTAACATTAGTCTACTGAGGAGCTACATTATAGGTATACTTGAGGGGGCTTCTGACACATAATAAACAAATCAATAGATACTTCATTAAAAATAATAGAATTAACTGCATTTATACAGGGTGACTTCCATGCATAAGGAGATTTTTCTCTGATCTTCCGACTCTCATTTGCATGTGTCTGTTTGACTTACATGCCTCAGTAGAATGACCAACCATCCCAGTTTGCCCAGGACTCAGGCATTTCCCAGGCCATGGGATTTTCAGGGCTAAAAGCAAAAAAGTCTTGGGCAAACTAAGATGATTGATCACCCTATTCCTGAAAGATCTTAAATGTAATATATCCCAAACTGACCTTTTACAGGTTCATCTACAACCCCCAATGTGCTCCTCTAGTTTTCTCTGTCAGTAAATGGATCACACCATCCTGGATTCTTCATTGCCTTCATTTCCTCCCATCTAATGCTTTAACATGTCCTTTTTGATTCTACCTTCAAAATATATTTTGAATGTATCACTTCTTTCCCTCTCCAAGGCCGCCATGCTAATCCAAGCCACCCATTCCATCTCCCCTTTTCATTCTTTTCCCTTATGATGTATTCTCCACTTAGCAATCAGACAGATATTTTAAATGTAATCATGTCATGTCACTTTTCTGCTGTCAACCATTCAACAACTTCCCAAATAATTCCCACAGCTTAAAAGGTTCTGTATAATGGGTTCTAATCTGTCTTTTCTGATTTGATCTCATGCCATCCTGTTCTCCAGCCCTCAAACTTGAGAATTCAAAGTGCACAACAAGCTCTTCCTTTTATCAAGGCCTTCATACTGCAATTCCATCTGCCGAGAATGTTCACTGCTGCTCTTTGGCCTGCTGATTCTTCTTTAAATGTCATCTCTTGGCCTTCCTAATCATTTTATCTAAAGTAGAAACTATACCCATTATTTTCTATCATATCACCTGTTAAATATCCTGCATAGTACTGTGGGTAGCAGAAAAGTTTCTTTTTAAAGTTTTCTTTTTTGTTAAAGAATAAATGTGTTAATAATTTTGTTAAGCCCCATTCTATGTAGCTGTTAGACATGCCATGCTTACAGGCATGTAGTACATTCTATGTTCTTTCACTTTAACCAAGATACTTGTGCTAAACATGCTTATACGCATGTCCTAACACTTTGAATTATTTCTTTTTACTGAGTTGTTTATTTCTTGTTGTATTCCCACTCCCAGGACAACATGAACTACATGAGGGCATTGACCCCCCACCCATGACTTCTCTATCTTTTTTCTTTTTTATATCTACCATCTATTCTACCTCACAACACATAGTTAACATTCAAAACTTTTTGCAAATGATTGGTGTCTGCCAGTCAGTAGGCTTCTCTCTTATTGTTATGATAATTATATAAGTAGGTATTGCCTGTATTTTACAGATGAGGAAGTTGAATCTCAGAGAATTAGTTCACTTGCCAAGTGCCAATGGATAGAAAGTGGCTGGTTCAAGTGCTGAGTCCTGTTCTAAGTCTACTGTATCAATTCCAACTCTCCTCTTACTACCCTTGTTAATTGAGTAGATTTAGACATTGACCAAGATGCTTTAATAGATATGTCCAAAGTAACTTTAAAATACTGGAAAGACCTTCAGAAGCACTGAAGGATGGAAAACCACAGGTGTGCCTGAGAGTTTCTGTATATATATGCAGAAGTTACTCACTGGCTATCACAGAAGTATAGAATCTTGGTGGACTCAAAGATAGGATAGCTGAGTGGAAAAAAACTTTCTCTTCACTCCTCACGACATATATTTGTTGTTTTAAGGCTAAAGGTATTTCATAAAGATGTGGTCACAGGCCTATTTCTACTTGTAGATCACAAATCCTTATGTAAAGGACTAATTCAGGGGTATATGTTGAGCCTTTTGAGATTTGGAATATGTTGTCACTTTATGATTAATACCAGGTAATATACAATAGAACAGGGAAAGGCAGCATTATCTTCAAGAAGACTTCATTTGAAAATTAAATATGCTAGTTTGTTCATTCATCTGCTTATTTTTCCATTCACTCAGCAAACATTTATTCAATACCTACCATGTAAAGAAAAGGAGGGGTCATGACCTATAAATAGTACTTCCATGCAAGAAATTCAAGGTGTAGTACAAGAAATAGAAGATGGCATACAAGATA
This sequence comes from Cacajao melanocephalus, assembly GCA_963573385.1. Classification (NCBI taxonomy): domain Eukaryota; kingdom Metazoa; phylum Chordata; class Mammalia; order Primates; family Pitheciidae; genus Cacajao; species Cacajao melanocephalus. The sequence goes on from CAUYLG010009113.1 coordinate 4,036, forward strand.
GTTAGAGCTATGATAGGGTAGTTGCCTCTCTTATTCGAGAACTGAAAGTCAATCACACCAGTTTTAGAGGTAAGACGGGACTACAAGAAAGCTTCCCTGGCATAATTGAAATGGGAGCATAGATATGCACGACAAGGAGAGATTAACCAAGTAAATACTAATCAGTCTTTTCTTCTTTGTAAAATATAATAAATCTCCTCTTTGAGCTTCAGGCTCATATATTCAAATGCCTGACAACTCTATCTGGATGTCTCACAGAGACTTCAAAACTGAGATATCCAAAGCTGAAAACTTGTGTTTCAGCCTAACACTCCCAAGAAACCCTACCTCTCTATTCTTATTATATGAATACCAAACAATTTTCCTTCCTATTTATAGATTATCCCTGCTCTATTATTTTTTAATAAGACATGAGGAAAGGGGCTGTAACTGGAGTCCTTTCCTTTCAGACAATATGCTTATTTCCTAGTCTTGGGTTCATTTGCTAATTTGGGGGTGGGGGTAGCAGAGGAGAAAGGGATATGGTGTCCTTGCCATTTGCTTCCCATCAACACACAAGACTATAACGACCAGAATGGTGGCATAGCCTGGAATCATGTGGCACTACTGCTCATGGCCAGTAACCTATCAAGAATCCATCTGAAATTTTGGACTCAGGCTAATAAAAATGTTTATGTAATGGTAAAGTGCTCTGACAAACTGGATCATCTCACTAGCACTGTGTGGAGTATTGGGGCATGCAATATAATAAGACATGGTGAGGTACCTTAGAATCCTCTTGGGGAGGAAGTTGCTCTCTTTTCTCCTTCAGGCATGTCAAGGCAGCATCTGGAGTCTCTTCTCCAGAGGAGCTTGGCTCTGGGCCTGCAGCTTCCGGCTTCCCATTTTCTCTGGGGACTGTGGGTTGCTCACAGGACAGGTTTCTGGGTGGACCTTTGGGAGCACTCCCTTGTTCTTCTGACAGCTTTAGCTTTAGTTCTAAGAGAAATGCTATAAGTTAGCATAAGCAAAGAGAACCCACTAGCCCTAATAAGAACAGAGAGCCTTTCAGGAATTCCTTCCCCTAATGCCAAATCTGTAGAAATGAACACTAATGATGGCTTTCCACAGGGCAACGGCAACCCTTATTACAAGGGCCATTAACATAAGCTCCTAATAAGGTGTGAAACAGGAATCTAGAGGTTAGGATCTCACAGAGGTGGAGGATATGCATAGGAATAACTCAGTAGTTTAGATTTCAGAGGAGGAAGAGTTTACAGGAAAACCAGTGGTACCTGGCCCTACCTGCAATGTACTCTAGCACCTGAAATTGCAAACCCAAAGATTTGTTTACTTAGATTTTGAAGTTGTGGGTTAATCAAGAGCCCCTGTAGAAACTCAAGTAATTCTGGAAAACATTATACACGTAAACACTTGAGGAGCTATAGGAGGGGGTGGGAAAGGGTAGATGGGAGTGTCAGCCCCAACTTGACAGATTTTGCTATTTTTGTCTTATGGCAGCTTTTAAGATCCAAGAATTATTGCAATGTGGCTTTATATAAACCTAGATAATTAAAAATTAAAAAGCCCCATGAGACTTATCAGGGAATTACATTTTAGAGTATGCAAGGGGACCGGTTGTTTGAATGAGGCATTTATATTGATTTCTCCATTACATAGCTCATTTTCTCTGTTTGATATTTGTTTGCTAGTTGGACTTTGGCTTGATGTTTAAACATTGCATATTTTATAAACCTGCCACATCATTACAGTTTAGTACCACTGAATTAATATTCCCTTCTAGTTCTTTTTAGTCACTCTCCTTCCAGAAATTTGGAAAAACTCCCATGTCTCTAAGTATTAGAGGGAGGAAAGAGGAAGAAAACAATTTTTATTGGTAAATAATAGTAGTCCATTTTAAATGGATTTTAGAGTTAATACTCACACCACCATTTCCAGAAAAGGACAGAAAAAGAAGGACACTAGCCCACATGGCAGGAGAACCACATTCTACACCTGGCCCACCATCTCCAGCTATGTAACCCTCCCCTCTCCATAAGCATAAATGTCCTCATCCATGCACTGAGGTGTGTGGGGTAAATGATTTCTCAGGCCTCTTCTGTTTCTAACATCCAACAATCCAATAACCTAGGGAGGTTAGTGCACCAAATGTTGAAATGTTCCTGGCATTGAAGTGAATCATTCCACTCGGGAGTCTGGAGGGCCTCAGTTTCTTTGTAAGGAGGTTTATTAAATGGGGTCAAACAATGACAGAGCTACAGTCTAAGCAGGAAACAAGGTGCAAGAGGGCACAGGTGGAAATGAATCTAAAATGCTCTGGAGCACATTATCACTACTTTAACTGCTTCCCTTATGAGGAAAAAAAGACCTTTGGCTGGCATTTACCTTTGAGCTGTTTACGACCTTTAGCCAAATCATTCATCCATTTCAGGACTTCAGGATTAGAAGTCTTGTCACCATGTGAAGGCTACCAAGGGAGGAAAAAAATGGGGGGGGAGGGGGAGGGAGGGAAGGAAGAAGGGAGAGGGAGGGGAATAAAAAGAGAAAAGGGAAAACAAAATTTTTAAACAGCTGAGCCACACAAAGATAGTTTAGGAATATATAAAGCTGGGAGAGAAATTCAGGTGTGAAATACCTGATGGAGTTGCTTCTGATGAAGTTGCTTCTAGAAAACAGAGTAAACGTTCTTGACTTCCTCTACTCTTTAATCCTTGCCATGGGTATTATTTCTAAACATGCCTGGTCACCTAACATTTTTCACAATGTCTTAGCCATGCCAGTGCCCCTACAGTCAAACTGTCAATCACCTTGCAGGTCACGCACACCCCATATATACCCCATTGCCAGGCCATTCTCTGTAGCACTGCAGATGACTGCACTGATACAAACCAGTGCTTACTGCCTTGCTTGTGGCTTACACACATGGTGTATGGACATAACCTGTGGGAGAATACTAAAAAACTGGAAGATTCAGCTCTTATCATTTATATCCTCTAAGCTAAAGAAAGGAGACCCTAGAATCTCTAAAACCTGACAATAGTCCTAAGAAGTCAGTCTGTCAGGGGGATTAATACCTTCACTAGTGGCAGCCAAACATAGTGTCCCTCTACCCCCATAGATCAGTAAAAAACTGTTCTTAAACAAGTCAAGACTACCATAATAACTTAGACACAGCCTCAAGAATATTAATGGTTACTTTAAGGATGTACAGGAAGTATAAAATAAGCTCAAGATGACATGATCATAAACATAATAGCCTGAAATATGTGCCTTGTTAATGACCAAATCTAGAGGTTCTGTCAATTTTTTCTTTAAGGATCCACTAAATTCATGTAACAATGGCAGGCTGTTGCTGAGAGGGAGGCACAGGAAGGTGGGGATTTTTCAAACTCAATGGAAAAACTACAGTGTGACAGAATCAACACATGTACATGAGTTTAGGTATACTCATTATAAAACACAAGGCATGATTCTGTCAGTTCTAGAGTGATTCTAAAAACATACATTTTTAAATTAAAATAGAAAAGAAGACTGGCAATGACTCTTCCTAGAAGAGCTTGAATAGGAGACTGGTTTCCATGAAGGATGGGAGGGAGTGGGGGGAGGGGTGGGAGTGGGGGGAGGGGTGGGAGGGAAAAAAAAAAAATCCCTGGTTTCAGGACCATGGACAGTGACATGAGGGCATCAATCCCTACCTCTCTAAAGCAGCATAGCCTAGTCCTACCTATGGTCTGCTAGGATGATGCACTATATAGCCTAGAACTTCTGCTTTGGGTAGCAGTCTGGTTACATGGAAAGTCAATGTTTGACATTTGGTTTCCCCAAATCCTCAGAGAATTCTCCACTCCAACCTGAGAAAACATCTTGTTGAACAAAGCTTCACTGAATCTGTTCCACACAGTTAATTCCATCTTTTGAAATATGGTTAAAAACAAAGACACACACACAAAAATCCTAAGACCTTAAGCCAGTGACTACAAAAGCAATAAGTTTTTACTACAGTGCACAGAATTTAGGAGAAATTTAAGGCTAAATTTCTGACAAAATAAAGCCTGAAATCAGTTTCTGAAATGAATTTATTTCCCTACCCTTGAACAAGCTCACATGAATGGCAGCTCTCAAATCACATTGAAAGTTCTCATATACTAGCTGTAGATCTTCAAGCCTTTTCACTTCTTAAGTGAAATATTCTGATTCAAAAGACCTCAAACATCATGCACCCAGAAATTACACAGTTTAGGTTTTGTTCAATGAATTAAAATTGAGCTCCCAAGTGCCATTGTATGAGATTTGTGATCTGCCAAAGATGATTCAAAAAGACACATTAGAAAGATTACTGAGAGGATTATAAAAAGATCTGAGTTGCTGTTCTGGCTAGAACTATTCTTTGCTGTATGATTCTGGGGAATTCACTTCCCCTCTCTGGGCTTCAGTTTTTCCAATTGTCAGATGAGACAAAAGACTGGCTGAGTCTTTCAAATTCTAACATTTTCTGATTCCACTGAAAATAAACATCTGGCTGACATAGCCTTTTCTTAGCCCAAGAGTCCAATAATTCAGTGCAAAATCATATGTAGAGAATAAGCACAATTTGGGGTAGGTATATAAAATGGTTACTGTAAACAGAGATGGAAAGATACACGTGATACATGGGTATCAGAATAGCACAGAGGCCCAGCAGGAGCCCAGATGCAAAAATTAGCAGTGGGTGCTATGAATTCCACAGCAAGGCTGCCTGGAAGGGGAGCCTTACACGTAGTAACCAATTAAAGCCCATAGACATGTAAAATCTCTAAGCACAGCCTGGCACCCTGACAGGAAGGACAAGGGGAAGCCCTGTGAGGTTCTGATTATAACAAAGACTTTTATAACACTGAAGCAGCAGTGACCATGGAGCCTCCTTCCCCTTCTGCTCCCTGATCTGTCCTTCCGCATGTATATTTAAGTGTATGTTTGTGTGTGTGTGTGTGTGTGTGTGTGTGTGTGTGTACATGTGCACATGTGTGCATGTATGTGTGTCTAGCTTCAGAAAACTCTAGACAAAGGCAGGAGGTGCTTCCAGGAGTAATTCTCTTCCAAAATAAGCATCCAAGATCTGTGGCTGTGGGTAGAAAAATCCAGTGGAGAATTAACATGTATAGTTTTCCTTTATTTTCTGACAAGGCAGAGACTGCCATGAAGTAGCCTATTTAAACATATAACTCATATATTAAAAAGTTAGTGTTATCTAGGACCATTTACTTCCTTTGTGCCAAACACTGTAATAAGCATTATGTACGTACTTCCTTATTTACCACTTATAAACTTAAGGTCACGACCTAATACTGATTCCATTTTGCAAATGGCCAAACTGAGACTCAGAAAGGTAACAAGTCCAAAATCAGAGAGTTCTTAAATAGCTGCCTTGGATTCAAATCCGAAATAGTCTGATTCAAGAACTGCCAGATAAGCAGTGTTAGCAAGCACTGGGAATGGAGCCCCTGGTTGTTACTCTGTATTTTCCAATATGAGGACATCACAGATCCAACAGCACTCCAGCAGCAAACAGGTGAAAGAAACTTCTCCCAGGATATCTGGAGCTTTTAAAATGTGGACACTTAAAAATTTTACTTCTATTCTACTGCAAAATCTACTCATCTGTAATCGATTGCCCCAAGTTGTGACCTAATAGAACACAACTACCTTAGGCAAGTTATGTCCACCAGGCGTCAGTTTCATTATCTGTAAAATAAAACCCTGGACTAATAATGTGTTGAGCTCCCTTCTGCTCTATAAAAGACAATAAATAGCTGTGACTGCCTGACTCTGGGGAAGACAATTTTCAACATCCTAAGGTTGCCTTGAAAGTCAATCTGATTTTCCCCCATTTTTGCAAAGCTAAAATCTGCTCCTTAAAACTCCTCCTTCAGTGAATTTGAGGGCACTGTGGGAAACATAGGACAGGAAGAATTGAAGAGTGGAACATTACCTACTCTCACCTCCCTCCCCAGAACTTACTCCGTACTCAGAAGAACTTTCCGATTGCCTCTGTACCAAGTGCTTAGTGAACCTTTAAATATTTCAAGATGTATGCGGGATTATTCCCTGTTCTCTTTTATCCTAATAACAAGCTGTTCTGGGCTCTCTGCCGAAGACCCAATGTTTTTGTCCAATTATTTGTGGATATGGTTTTTCTCTATGCCATGGGCACCACTGGAGAAAATAAAAGCAACGCTGACCATCACAACACTTACTCGTGACTCTATTGTTTCTTACATAAGAAGAAAGAAGGCTCATGTTTGCTGCACTGCAGTCCTAGCATGAAGACTAGTGTCTCTCTGACAGAAAGGATGGCTTAGGGTTAGTTCTTCTGAATGTCCTGAACAGATGTCACTTGAGGAGTCCTCATTCACCAACCAGGAAATACTTTAATGTCAAAGAAACCTCTCTCATTCTGCTCCACAACTGGAGATTCTTCACTTGGGTCCTTAATAAGTTCTTATCAAAATGCAATTGAGAAAAAGTAAAAAAGACCAGAATTCAAAAGCTTTCCAAATTTTGTTCCTAGAAAAACTATTGATAATAGCCTTCCTCAGAAAAAAGAAAGGGAGATCAATAATAAAATAAGTTTGGAAATGATAGTTGTAATCCAGTACTAGAAAATATCCTAGCAGAAATCAACTGACAGCAGATAAGAACAAGATAGATAGAAGATGAAGACTCTGTGATAGATCCCAGTTAGCCCATGGGAAGAAAGCTGTCCCCTGGCAAAGAAAGGTACCCAGAAAGGAAGGACAGAGGCTGAGGAGAATCCATACACCTCTGACCAATCTGCTCCAATGACAAATCCCAGTGTCCTTACCCGGTATTTCTTTTCTTGTTCAAATTTTTCTTCAAATTTCCGAATTTTCCGCTTGAGGCTCTGGATGTGCTTGGTGAGCTGGGTGATGGTCTGTGGCTCCTTGCCATCTCCACAGCTGCAGCGTGAAGAACTCCGAGGCCTGCATTGATTACAGGGAGGAAGGAGTATCAAAACAGTGCTCTTCCAGTAAACAGTTCTGTTGATCTACAAACTAAAAGTACTGGATTGTCAGAGAGATCAGAGGGAAGTTCATTATCTGATGAGGCTACCATAGTAGCAGTTGCTCATTAGTGGAGACTCCTGATCACAAAACTCTGTTATGGGTGGATGTTTTCTAGGACTTTAGTGTAAAATATCAAAATATTAGTCCAAGAAATGCATTTTGTAAAGCTTAGAGGAGGCCAATTTAAGACTCAAAAGAGACAGCCGTGTTGAGACCCTTTCCTCAGTAGGTTGCACAAGCCACATCTACCAACATTTTTAAGGAAGATTTAGATGAGTGGCTAACTTTTCTTGACATAACAGGACTTTTTTTTTTTTAATATGACAAAAGGATGGGCCCCTTCTCCCGGAATTGCATACACCCTCTCACATGACACACACTTGCAATAGCAATAATTCACTGACTCTTTCAGGTCCATTAGTAGATAGTTAATGGGCCCAGGATTAGATAAATTCAAGAAAAAATAACGTGAATTCTGAGGGAGAAGCCAGGGATTTCCTGGGCATATTTTTAGCCAAGAGATTCTTAATCTTAACTATACATCAAAATTATTTGTGGAACTTAAACATAAACAACACATAGTTCCTCAATCCCAAATGCAAATTCCATGTATAAGGGGCAAGCATCTGAATACATACACACACACAAACACACACACACAATTTGGATGAGGGTAGCTATTGTAAGCTACCACTTTTCTAGAATCTAAAAAGAAATGTAAACGGACAGCTCCCAAGTGTTCCCACAACTCATGCATCAATGACACCACTGGACATGGAAAGAATATTGAGCCCATCAAAACTGATGTCTGATATGCACATGTATATATGTTCAAACATGTGAGCCTCTGGGCTATCCTGTCTTCATGACCATTTCCTTTTGAGATATCAGGGTCTGCAACAGCATCCCAACTGGCAAGTACACTGATTTTTGTCATTTATTGTTCCAGTCTTGCAGTTGCGTTAGGCAGGCATATTTGTGCTATTTCAGAAACACTTCATTGTAGTTTATAAATGTGGTATTTGAAAAACTATGAAATGAAGACAACAACAAAACAGTTTTCTTACATCATAAACTGCTGAGTGCTGGGTGGAGATGGGGCTGACTCAGGGTCTAAATTGAATCTCTGGCTTTGGCTGAAGATGGAGCATCGTGGTGACAGCAGTGGGTTGTCACCATCAGTGATGTGATAGAGCAGCCTGCTGGTCCCCACAGACTGGAGGTCTTCTGTTGCACTGTCGGCCTCATTCTGCCCATCTTTATGGACTGGTGAGGGGTCTGGGCAAATAAGACAAATCATCAAGACTTAGAAGTGACAGAGGGCTTGAGACTGTCATGTTCCTAAATAAAGATCATAAACATTCATTATCATGCCTTGCTTCTTTGTCATTTCTTCCTTCCTGGGTTATGAAAAGCTTTCAAAATATTGTCTTGTTTATTCTCACAGAACCTGGACAGAAAATATTACAAAGCTACTAACAAAAAAGGAAACAAATAAGTTTGGTATGAGTTATACAATCAGCACAACCCCAAACTACAAAAAAATCCTATTTTTATTTCACATTATTTGCATTAATCAGAAGGTATATTACAAAGTGTTAAAGTGAATAAAAAGAAAACAGTAAAATGGAGCTGGAGCAAAAGATTATAGATTATGAGGAAGAAAAGGGATAGCAATAGCCAGTGAAGGAAGGGAGACAAGGGAATAGGAAAAAGAGAGAGGAAAAACACCAAGAAGAGAGGAGAGAGGAGTCCCCAGAAAGAAAATTATTCAGAAATCATCAAAACTGATGGAGAACTCTGCTTATCAACAAGGAATGATATTCAGAATATGCTAAATGGAAACCACAAATTTCAAAACAAAACAGATTCCATTTTATATAAACACACACATTTATGTGTACAAATAGATGCACTAAAATATCAGAGAAGTTATGTAGCAACTACAAAGTATGGTAGAATCAGGAATCATTCTTGTTTTTTTCTCCAAAACTTTAGGTACCATTTTATTTCAGACAAAACAAAAATAAAACCTGCTCCAAACCCTCTCCCCAGCAAGCAATCTCTGTCCCTGAATTCTCACTAGAACCAATCCCCTTTTAAGTTAGCTTCCCACCTCACAATCAGTCCAGAAGGTAGGTACCCCGCTGCTATGGAAGTAAGGGCAGGGGACTGAGGCACAGCAGCAGGGGATCAGATCATTCGGAAACTGAGTCAGGGGGCCAGAAGAAGGGGCTCTGCACCCTGGGCTCTGTACAGAGTTATTCAAGAAACAGCCCATTCTCCTTCTTAAGTTTGCTCAGCAGACAAGTCAGGACCAGCCAAGGTTTTCTCTTTCTTACTACTTCTTCTCTAAAGAAAGTGGAAAACAAAAGATTTTCTGGATGAATAAGCAGAATCAGAAAACCCTGCTGATGGATCTGCTTGTCCAGAATAAACACTTATCACAATTTGGTACCAGATGAATCTTAATCAGATTTAGAGTGGCTCCTTGTTCTCTAGAACTTGAAATGCAATTCCTTTGTGTAAGATCAAAGGTCTGCTTAGGTCCTCCTGTGCTTTCAGTTGCTTCTCCCTGGTGGGTTGTAGACTGGAGGGTGGGTAACGCCTCCTATTTTGCCTTTGAAGCTCACTGACAGCACAGTCAGTGGCTGAGGCTGGTCGGAAATGGATGTGATGACAGAAGAGCTGGAGGGAGGCAAATGGCAGTGACTCCAGCCCAAGACAAGGTGTAGTGGTGTGACTGACACACATCACCACAGGCAACACCCTTGCCATGAATAATTAACCCAGAAAACTCTGCAGTTTGGAAGGAGCCCTCAGAGTAACAGGAATAAAAGTTACTAACCAATAACTCACAGCATATAATATCACCTTCAAAATATACCAGCAGGTTTATGGGTTCCTCATCAAATCCTTTTCTTAAACCACTAGGCTCTAAGAAGAAATGTGTTTTATTTATGTTACCAGTTTCTTGGAAATATCTTCCAGAAATAATAATGGGGAAGAAAATCATCTTTAGCAGGCACCTGGGACAACTATATTTTTACTGAAATGGGAAAGGTCGGAGACCTTCAACCCTCAGCTCAGTTGTGGCCCCGGGGTGAAAACTAACACAGTCTCTTGTTGCCTGCTGCTTTATGATGCCAAAATGGAAATACTTGGGATCCTAGCCACATGACTGTGAAGCAGCGCCAGGAAAAGATCTCAATTTCTGGAACCCATAGAGTCCTAAAATATAACTTTGTAGAATCACAGATCACTACAAATGGCTTTTTAAAAAACTGCATCGCAACAGTAATTGTAAACCTCCATTTACATGGCATCTGTTTTCCCTCGGGCATTTGCACAATTTACCATGTGGCCCAATTAACATCCTAACCTCCTTGCCTCCAATTCACTACTGAAGGAAGCTGTGAGCCAGAAAGATCCCAAAGCAACAACTGAAAAACAACACAGTCAAAAACTGGTAATTTCGTAGAGCCTCAGTTCTTTGTCAAAACTCCCCATTTGAGCTGAGAAGGGGCTTAATTAAATCAGCTGACACATGCATATGTGTGTGTATTTGTGTAGACAGATTATTGAGCTCTTTGCTCAGAAGAGGCCAGTGAAGATTCAGAGCCAATGCCGCTGCTGTCCTGGGAAAAGTCCAGGCCACTGCTTCCAGACTCTACTTCCCAGTAGGGAGAAGCTGATGGGAATATTAAACTAGGGTGAAACCTTTGTTCCCTGGGGACACATTACTTTTTATTCCAAAGGAAGGTTCAGCTTGCCAGGGCTCATCCTGTGATGCAGTATGTTTTAGAGGAAAGGGTCTGGGAGCCTGGAGTCTGGTAAGCCTATGCTTTCTGTGGGGCTCCAGCCAGTTTCCCTACCTCTCTTAATTTCCTTGTTTGGCCCATATTCCTCACAGGACTGTGATGAAAAAAAAACAAAAGAAGACATTCTGTACAACATTGCGTCTATACAGTAGTCACACTTATCGACAGGGGATATGTTCCAAGACTCCCAGTGGACGCCTAAAACCACAGAGCATATCAAATCCTATATATACTATGTTTTTTCCTATATATAGAGAGAGATTTGATAAAGTTTAATTCATAAATTAGGCACAGTAAGAGATTAACAACAACTAATAATAATAAAATAGGGCAATTATAACAAGATGCTGTAATAAAAGTTACGTAAATGTGATCTTTCTGAAAATACTTATTGTACTGTACTGTGGGCACCTGAAACTGCAGAAAGGGAAACCCAGGATATGGGGAGACTACTGTGGTAGCAATGCTGTTACTTATGCTTAAAATTTTGTTAAAAGGCCAGATCCCATGTTAAGTGTTGTTTTTACCTAATTAAAAAAAAAAATTCTACTTTGTATTTTCTAAAAATTTCTGTAACAAATGCAGATTAATTTTATTAAAAAAAAAAAAGGAAAACACAAGTTAATATTAAAATGTGGGGGGAAAAGTAAACTTTCCTGAGAAGGGAAGGAAGTGATAAAGCACCCTGGTGGCAGATAATAGAGGGCACAGGTTGTTAGTTTGGATCCCAGGCCTACCACTGGTTAAAGAGAGTTTGGAAATGTTGGACCTTTTTAAACCTCAATTTCTTCATCTGTTAAATGGGGAGAATAATGATGCCTGCCTCACAAGATAAAATTATGCCCCTACAAAGGTTTTGCTGTATTTACATAAACTTATTTTTTACTAATATAGTTTTTAAAATTTTTCAACCTACAGTATTTTTTTAATTTAAGCTTCATCCTAAGTGATAGCCAAGAAGTCATAAATCTGATGTACTAGTTACATTTTTAAAAACTAATACACATTAAAATAAATTCCTCTTAAAAGTAACAATGTTCACCCATGCATCCTTTACATGGAGTATTTGGTGAAATCTTAGGATAAAGCAAAGAACTACTGAACACAGTATCTATGAGAACCATTATTTTCAACAAATATTATTATTAAAATAAGGAAGTTGAATATTGTCTTCTCTTACTGAACACCAACCTCATTTGGAATCCCTACAGGGTTAATATGGGAAATAAGAACCAATATACCCCTCAACATGTTATCGCTAATATGAGTCCCTATTTATAAAACCATAACAATAATCATCATGTCTAATATTTACGAAGTGACTTATTATGTCCTCAATCTTATTCTGAGATTTTTTTCATGTATTTAATCTTTATAACCACATGAGGCTGGTAGTAATATGCTCTCCATGTTAAATTCAGTAGGAAAGGTTGCATAACTAGGCTATCTCCATTCATGGAGAGTTTGACCAATGCTTGAAATGGAAGACTCTACATCTCTGACACTGGAAGCCAGAGTGTTTCTGGTGGCCTACTCACTCAGCAGATGGGAACATAGAGAAGAAAAGTAGTTATCATCAGTGTGTGAAGCCCAAGAGACCACTTCTGCTCAGGCTGCAACCCCAAGCAGAAGCAAATGCTACATTACAGAAGTTAAATGAGTTAGTCAGACTTAAGAATATCTTTCTAATGTGAATTTTAAAGCTATTCCAAACCTAAGGAAATGTCTAACTGCAAAAACTTGAGATGGGCTGCTGATTTGTAAAGTTGCACTCTTGGGTTTGCCTATCACGGTGGGCTCATAAATAGCATTCAGGGACATTCCAAAATGCCAAACATTAGCCTTTGTTGGTTTCAAATGCTAAATAAGCCAAAAGCATGTCCATGATTCTAATGAGGTTCAAACCTCACCATTCTCAACCAGCCTCTCTCGTGACAGACTGCAGGGAGGATAATAGCATCCCATATACGAAGGGGGCCACAAAAACAAAGATGGAAAAAACAACAAAACAACAAAACATCTGATGGATATATGATGGGTTCAGTTTTAGGTATGTTACATTTGAGTTCCTGAGGCACTAAAGGGTTAGTTATAGCTGTAGGGGAGAGAGAACATGGGTAAACCTGAAGTCATCCCAATAACCAAGGCTGAGAAAATAGATGAGCTTCCTTGGTTAGAGAGCACTGAGAGAGGAGAAGCAGTATCATCATGTCAGGAGGGAATGAGGGCAGATACAAAGGGACTCTGGATTGGGGAGACTGAGCAGTGAGGAGGTCAGCACTCCAAGCAGTCCTGTGTGCCAGCTTCTGTGGATGGCCATTAGATGTGTTAGGGAGCTGGAGGCGTGGGAAATTTGTCACCCTGAAAACAGGTCTGGGCTTCATGATAGTCACCGTTCAGATCTAAGAGGCAGTTTGCTGTGATGGATAAAAACACGAGCCACAGGCTCAGGAAGACCCAGATTCTCGTCCCAGTTTTGTCACTGGTGTGACCTGGGATGCATTATTTAATCTTTCTCGATCTCATTGAATTTGAGCAATAACCAAGGGAAATGGCCAATGGACAGCTTCTGAGTTCTGAGAACTCTCCCTATGACAAAATGGAGTCAATTGCTCAGACAACAACCAAGCTGAACAATGTCCTGCCCAGGTCCAGAGTTCTGCCTGAGCTGTGGAGCTGGGGAAAGAAAAATCATCATCTATCATAGTGTGGAAGATTCAGAGTGCCCTCTAGGGATACAGAGAAAGCTGGTGCTGGATGCTCATAATTTTTCAGCCTACTTGACTCTCCAAATCTTCTAGTTGATTCTTGAATAGTTGATCACCTTAGTGGTACCACTGATTGAAAAAAAAACCAAAACTGCTGTTAAGATAACAAGAGCTATTTTCAAACAGGAGTTTTCATTTATGAGCAGAAGCCCTTTGGGGACAATACTTTGGGAACATTGAATATACAAAGCAAAGAGAAAGACCACTGAAGGAAATTCCAACCTTCAATGTGGGTAGTACCTTAATTCGGCTCATCCCAAGTCAATTAGAAAGTATAGTCAAGAATTATTCATCTCAAGTGTCATGAGTTAGGCTGAATCAGCCAATTCAGTCAAGGAAGCTGGACCAGCAGCTCTAGATAGAGCCACAGGAATGTATGATTCTCAAGGAATTAGAAGAGACAGGACAGGTTGTCTACCTGGCCCTGGACCTGGGAGTCATCCAGAGCAGTGTCAGACACCAAGCTTCCAGGCATGCCATCTGGTCACTTCCAGGCAGTCTTTCTACGCATGGCAAGCTGATACTAAAATAACCCAATGAAAGGTATTTTTAAAGTGACTAAAATACATAGGAAACCTGTGTGCAGGGGAAAAGTGGTAATTGAGAACTCTCTGTATGTTCAACTTTTGTGTAAACCTAAAACTGTTTTGAAAAATGAACTCTATTAACATTTTTTGTAATGATTATAAGGCTACTGGTTAAAAGCCTGGGCTCTCAAGTCAGAGGCGTGGGCTTGGTCTGTGATACCACTTGTTGGCAGTTGTTATATCCTTGGCCAGGTGAGTCTCCTCAAATTCAGAATTCTCGTTTGTAAACAGCTAAAGTCAAATACAGTCAGGTATAATAGCACGGTACTTGGTCTAATGTAAAAAGTTAATTTTAAAAAATTAAATAACTACCTGGCATTTTGGGCTGTAGGACTGATATTTTCCTTCCTATAATGCAGTTGGAGAAATGACCTCAGAGAATTACACTGTCATCTATACATTTTGAAATCAATTTTTAAAAATGCTTTCCTTGGAAAACAAGGGGTTAATGTGAAGCTCCCTTCTTCATAGATTATGAAGATGGTTATAAAAGCATCATAGAAAAATTATTAATAGTAGGTAACTTTTCTGGCCAAGTTATGTCATCGGTTTAGCACAGGACAGATTTTATTGTTACAAATGTAGTTCCAAATATAATAGGTGGTATTTATTCAGCCATCATCTCTAAAGATTATTGCTGTTATAAATACCTTTTGCTTAGGGGAATAAGTGTAATATCAATCATATGCAAGATTCTAGAGGGGACCTAGGGAATGAACAATACAAAATGTCATTTCTACTCCCTGGAAGTAGTTAGAAATTATGATAGAATACATATTCAAAGACAACTGTAAGCATTATCACCTGGAGGAAAGGAGGCATGGCTCTGAGTACAGAAAGAATGCCCAGCTTTTAACCTAAAGACAGCTGACATTTACGGAGCATTTACCACAGGAGATGAGCTAAGACCTTCATATGTATTATACCACGCCATTCTCACAACAATCCTAGAAATTAGAGAGTATGCTTTCTCCCATTTTAAAGAAAAGGAAACCGAGGAGGATGAGAGAGTAAATAGCCTGTCCAAAATCACCCAAGTAGCATATGAAGTTCTGTAAGGAATTAGCTTTAAGAGCAAGGCAGAGCCTTCTGTAAAGTGCAGAGTTGAATTAATATCTTAAGAAATTAATTCAGTTCCAATCCTTGCAAGTGCATCCTGAATTAATCTTGTTTTACATTTCAGAAATGGCATGGAAGAAGAAATTTTTAAACAAGCTTTGGTATGAAAATATATCTGGGTTTTCAAGAAGTCTATGCAAGATTTTCATACTAAAGATTGTTTTAAAACAAAACTGAATGATGATTGGGCCATGCTTTGCAATGGATACAAAGTTCACTTAATATGCAGCTAAGGGCAGAGATTTATTCCTGTCTTTATGATGGACATGTCAGTACCAATCTTTGCAAATAGGTCCTGGATTAATCTTATTTTACATTTCAGAAATGGCATGGAAAAGGAATTGCAGAATGATAAATCTGAGTTTGCAGATGATGTTAACATTTTTCAGAGTAAAATGCTAAGCAACCACAGAACAACCTCACGAACAATGAAGCAGAGGTTCAATAGTGGCAGATGACTTGCACTGTGGGCCAGTAAGTGATGCTGTTAAAGAATATAAAGCCAGCTACTCCTAACAGATAACAAGCACTAAGCTATTAGTTTAATCAGGTAAGGGATTTGGGGAGCTCCGATAGAATATACTGATATGACAAAAAAAAAAAGGCAGGAAAATACTGTGCATCTCTAGGAAGGGTTTGGAAAACAATGCCACAGGCATAATTATTTCATATTTATTTTATAAAATGCCCCCTGTTCCCATTTTCAGGTGTTAATTCATTTCTTTTTAAATTGAAATCGTTGTAGATTCACATGCTACTATAAGAAATAATAGAAATCCCTTGCATACTTGGCCCAGTTTCTTCCAGTGGTGATATTCTACAAAACTATAGTACCTCTGCTGATATTTACAAATAAAATTATAGTATTTGACTCCATGTGGAATATGCCATGCAGTTCAGGTAAATACATATCAAGAGAGGCACAGGGACCTAGAGATGGGTTAGATCAGAGGAGACAAAATTACAGAAACAAAGCGGCTATAACAAATAAACCAGCTACAAATCTAGTTCTCTTCAGTCTGACAAGACAAAGTTAGAGATGGATTTTTAAAATGACTTTCAAGACACATTAATTATATAGAGGGCATTTAGATCAGCTGTATAATTCATTCCAAATTCTAGAATATTAGAACTTTGGGCACTTACCATTTAAGCTGGATGGTAAATAGCATAGGGATGAAGAGTTTAGCCTGTGGAGTCAGAGTGGGGAAAGCCCTACTACCACTTCCCCACATTCCACCCAACCTCCCTCTATGCAGCAGCTTTGGGCCCTTCAGCCCATCTATTAGTCTATTTTCATGCTGCTGATAAAGACACCCCCATATAAAGACTGAGCAATTTATAAAAGAAAGAGGTTTATTGGACTCACGGTTCCACGTGGTTGGGGAGTCCTCACAATAGTGACAGAAGGTGAAAAGCTTGTCTCACATGGTGGCAGACAAGAGAAGAGAGCTTGTGCAGGGAAATCCCCCTTTTTAAACCCATCAGACCACATGAGACTTACTCACTATCACGAGAACAGCATGGGAAAGACCTGCACCCATGATTCAATTACCTCCAACCGGGTCCCTACCACAACATATGGGAATTCAAGATGAGATCTGGGTGGGGACCATACCACCAGTTACGTCTCCAAGTTTATTTCTTCATCTTTAATCTGAGGGTGATAATGAAAACTATATCATGGAGTTCTTGTGAAGAATAAGAAAATCCATCAACTAATGCCTGATGCAGGTACAGAGACCATTGTTAGCTAATGTTGATGTTATTCACTTAAAAGCTTTTAAAGTAAAGGTTTCTGAACCTCAGCACCATTGACTATTCAGCACTATTGGACCAGATAATTATTTGATGAGGGAGGGAGGTGGTCCTGTGCATTTCAGGATGTTTGACAGAATTCCTGGCCTCTACTCACAATGCCAGGAGTGCCCACCCCCTCATTGTAACCACTTGTGTCTCTAGATACTGCCAAATGTCCTGTGGAGGTGGGGGACAAAAAATAGACCCCAATTGAAAACCTCTATTTTAAAAGAACCAACTTAGGACAAATAAATGAAGTACTACTTTCTATAATGGTAGCCATTTTTTTCAGGTGGTACCTCCTAAATATATACAAAGACTCTAGAAGGTTTTACAAATCTCTCTCTCTCTTTCAATCTCTCTCTCTCTCTCTCTCTCTCTCTCTCTCACACACACACACACACACACACACACACACCATAATGAATTAAGTTTCTAATTGGAAATTCTGTGCACTTCTGAGGTTGAATGAAGATCTCCTCTTACTAACTTTCAAAGACTATCTGGGGGTGCCCCCACATAGGCTGAAATATCAAGTTTTATGGATAATCAGATGCTCCTAGAAGGATACCTGAAAATGCTTTCCTGTTCTAGAAATCCATTTGTAAATTGCACCTGTAGACAGAACACATTTCATGTCATCCCTGGAGTGGTACCATGTTCTATAAATATTACCGAACCTCCTTACATTTCAGAATCACCAAGGGAGCTTTTCCAATGTGGGGATTCTCAGGCCTCATCTTTATGTTTTAATTTTTCATTTTAAGGTAGGGATTCCAGACATCTGTAAGTTTAGTAAGCATTTCCAACCTGTTGAAAGTTTCTGGTCAACTGGACAGTGTCTGGAAATATGAAAAAAAAGGTCAGGTTCTGGTTGACTGTGGCCTAAGTCAACTTCAACTTTGGAAGAGACTTACAGATTATGTAGAATTCTGCATGAGAATAATTGTAGACTCTAAATAGACATACTACATTAGTGTCTTACCCAAACTGAAAGTTCAACTTGAAAATCAAGATTTTAGAAAAATATAATAAAGTACTGCTATGGAATTATTATTTCTAGTAATAGGTGTCCAGTTGTCTATGGTTACAGTTTTAGCTAAAACTCCAACCCATCGTACATCCCTGGTCAGACAGAACAAAGGTTACTATGCTGAGTCATGTGGAACAGTCCTTCTGCACACTTTAAAATGACAAGCAGTTGAAAAGACAATCCTCGTTCCATTTTCCATTCAACCACATCAGAATAGGTGCTTACCAATTCCATGCTGGATATATTTGCTTCAGCTGTAAGAAGATATTGACAGAGTTACAGGTATTTTGAGCCTATTATGTGGGTTTCTGCCTTAGTCATTTCTGGCTGCTATAACAAATTACCATAGACTGAGTGGCTTATAAACAACAGAAATTTATCCCTCACAGTTCTGCAGGCTGGAAATCCAAGATCGGGTGCCAGCCTGGTCAACTTCTGATGAGGGCTCTCTTCCAGTTGACTTCGGCAGGGGGCTGACTTCTTATAGCCTCATACGGAAGAAAGGGCAAGCTAGCTCTCTGGACTCTTATGAGGGCACTAATCCCATGGCCTAATCACCTTCCCAAGGTCCCAACTCCAAATATCATCACATTGGAAATTATATTTCAACATATATTTTAATAAATTGTTGGGAAAACACAAAGATTCAGTCTCACAGGTTGTGGTTTGCAATCTGTAAGTAGGGTGACCAACTGTCCTGGAATACCTGGAAGTGAATATTTCCTAGCATGTGGGACATTTAGTGATAAAAATAGGACAATCCTGTGCAAACCAAGCCAGTTGGTTACCCTTTGTATGTCCCCAAGCTGCCTTCCAGCTGATTTCTTCTCCGTGATTTTTCTCTAAGGGCCTTCATACCTCAAATCTGTCTATATCCCCATCCTACTCACTCCCAACCTGTGGACTTTCTCCTCTGGAAGTAAGTAGATGGAGCCAACTGGCCACAGACCCTGAGTTATAAGTCCCATGTGACCTGTGAGCCTTTTCCCATTGGCAAAACTGAGGTAGAGCAGAGTCAGAGAGACCTCGACATTCTGTCTCAATTCAAAACACTGTCCACATGACCAGTGTGGTTCCATTACTCGGGAGTATTTATGAAATACACAGATTCCAGGACTTTCATCCCAGACTGCCTAGAGAGGATGCCAGAGAATCTCCGTGTTGGAAAAGCTTCCTGGTAATTATGATCTGTAAGAAGGTTCTGGAACAGTATCTAGAATACAGTGTCCCCAGGGGTGCCATAAAATGTGTTCTTGCTGCATATGCAGTTTACAACTGGATGTTTAGGACAGGGGAGTATTCTACCTTACTAGGTGGAACTGATCTTAGTAACCCCTAAACTCAAGTTAAAGCCAATCAAGTCTACAGTGAATTTGAAACCCACTAGGTCACATGAATTTATACTTACGAATGTTTGCTATTTATAGTTAAGTGGCAGCATAATATTATATCCGGGTTTTCTTATAAAAATCACTTGTTGGATATTTTCCATGTGATTGACATCAACAATTACTAATTGAATTTTTACAACAATTATCATTTGAATATTTATATACATGTAAAGTTAGGCATAATGCTAGATATTAAGAAAGAGAAGACTATTTTTAAGTTACTATAATCTTTATGGACTTTTAGCCATCTGTGTTCATCTAATACAATTACCCTCTCATCAGGACTAACACGAAAAAACCTAAAGTTTTAAGGTGTCCAAAGATCACTCTAGAAACCCATCCCTGAGTTAAGAACCATGGATCTGAGAATAAATTTCTTCCCTAAGTGATGCATGGATTAGAAAATGCATGGCCTTCCTATAAAAGTGCATCTTAGAAGCCAATGAGACCAAACCATCCCATAATTAAGTCACAAAGGCATCTTACAAATGCCTGTCACTGTAGAGACAAATGAAGAGACTCCTTAGGTCCCAGAAAACATCAGTTTTCTAGATGTCTCTACAGTCTAGTTTTCTAGACTGTCTGGGGAGGGCTCTGAGACATTTCAGATTCCTCTACATTTTGGAAAATCCAGCATGCAACCCACAAGCCTCCTCTCTAAAGCACCGCTGCACATCTCTGCCATTTGATATTTAACATGTAATGTATTACTAGCTCCTCTGTGTGAGCAATCCCTACATAAATCCTGTATTTATTTTCATTTTATAACAAGTAGTAATAAGCTTATACAAAATATTGCCCATGCCAAATGAGAAAATCCAAAACTATTCTTAATTGTTGGGAAGACACATAAAAGTCATGATGAAAAGAAGAAAAAAATATATCCATATCCAACATGCAACAAATATTTTACTGAACACTTTTTCAGACACTTGTATAGTTAATCCAAATGACTCAACAGTTAACTTCTACTTGGCTTGAAACTTCTTTATGTGTTTTGTATTAAATATGTTGTTTGCAGGGAGTGGAATATGGTGTTGAGGGAAGAAAAGGGATGTTGTCTAAATAATCCGACTTAAATCACTAATTGGCCTAACATTGGCTCCTGCTCAATTTTATTTACCACTCATTCAAATATAATGGCCATCAGAGAAGGAGAGCTCACTTGGCAACAAAGACAGCCAACTGGCCACTGCATCCACGGAAACAATGTATCACTCACCAGCAATGCTATGCTAGGCTTCAGTGTCTTAACGATGAATAGTAGTACTTCACAGGTCAGTTTAAGGATAATAATATAATGCACAAAAAGTGCTTAGAACAGTGCCAGGATCATAGAAAGCTTTAAATAATCATAGTAGCTACTACTAGTACCTATTACATGCTACCATTATTAAAATACATTCCAACACTGGAGAGTACTGATTTGTCTACTTAGACTATGTGAGTTTGTTTTCTCTCTTGCTTTTTTTTAATTCTCTTAAAAATTTTTAAATTGCTTATTTTTATTTTTAATTTGTGTGGGCACACAGTAGGTGTATATATTCATGGGGTTGGCTTTCAGCAGGAGTATCTAAAATGTACTATTGCTAATGGTACTAAAACAGATTACCTTTGTAAATCTTCTCCTTCAACTCCTAGAGACTAAGGACCTCTCATGAAGAAAGCTCGCCTAAGCCTATTTCTACGATTCATCTGGAAACCAGTCTGCAAGCCTATGACCTCTTCGTGTTAGAAAACATAATTTGTGCTCTCACTTTAAAAATTAGTGTTTCTTTCCTCTCCAAATATTCCTGGGAAGATTACTTTGCCTGCTGTTGGTTAGCCAATCTACCATCCCTAGAATTAAAGCTAGAGAGACTAACAGAAAATTGAGACCCAATTTGGGACTTTTTGACAATGAAATTAATGAAAAAAAAATGGAGATATAACAAGACAATATAGGATCAGAATGAGCTATTGGTGGAACACTCATCCCCATTTTTCCTGCATGCATGGATCATCTTACAAGCAGTTAACAGAGGAAAGGAAGTAGTAGAGTGGAAACTTCCCCGTCCTCAACACATCAAAAAGAAGAGTTTCAAGACAGCACAGATTATCTAGGTCCAGTAATATAAAATAAGCATAGCACTCATTTGTCCCAGGAGACCAAATGGGAAAATGAAGACTAGAAGTTGTGATGGGTACTTTCACCTGACACCCATTTGTGTAAGTGTGTCTCTTGGTCCCAGCTCGACAGCTATGTTATAGCAAATCCCAATTTTTCTTACTCCCCCTCAGTTCCTCTGGGACAATTGAGAAGAACCTCTTGGGCTTCCATGTTGCCCCAGGCACCATTTTACCTCAGGGGCTCAAGCTGAGTGTGAAGCAGCAAGAGACTGAACTACCTTTAAGAGTACAGTCTGGGACAATCCCCAGCCCTGCTCTTACCTGCAGAATCCACCCCATCGGCAGGCACACTCTGGGTTGATGCTGGGGCTGGGTCCTTGACTCCATGCACCTGAGCAGCTTCTTCCTGGTTTGTTAAAAATGCAGAGCACAGATCAGATTCGAGGGCTTGGAGCTTCAGCAAGGAATTCTGCCAGCAAAAGCAGAACATGAGGCCAGCTAAGTAGATGCCTAACACACAACGGTATGTCCGCAGCTCCCGCAAGCACCTTCCTCCACTGCCTGGCAGGAAGGGGTGGTGACAACAGCTGCTTTAGGGAAAGAACTGGTTGTGCCAGAATCATATGCGCATCGTTCCACCTGCAGGCTCAGTTTCTGCCTCGTTTAAATCCTAACGTATATGGCTTATCTGTGACACATGGGACTGGTGATTTCGTCAGCAAGAGACGCTGCATCTGGAGAACCAATCTGAAAAGATATCTGCTTCCTGGGTGCTTGAGGCTTTACGCTTTGCAAGTGTTTCATTCATTGTGCTGACATCAGGAAGCAGAGGACATTAGGTCCCTCCCAGGCTACCATTCATAAAAGCCACCGTCCCTCCAAAGCAAAGACTGCAGCAAACCGCAGTGCACAAAGAGTTACTGCTGCAGAGGCTGCCTGGCATCTGGGAGGGGCCTTGAGGCTCCTTAATCCACATCTGCGTGTGTGTGTGTGTGTGTGTGTGTGTGTGTGTGTGTGTGTCTTCTAAAGTTACTTCTCTCACATGAGAACAGGGTGAGAGAAGAGAGTGGAGGGAGATGACCTTGGTCATTTAGCATAACCCAGCCACTGAGGGAGAAACAATTTATCTTTCATAGCCCTCAGCATAACCTCCCACCCACTTTCTTTATTTCTCATTTTAAATTTCTCCCATGATTCTTAATAAGAACAAAGTCATACAGACTGACGCATGCATCCTGCCATGATGCAGATGCCAGCAAATTAATTCCCCCGACCAGGTGAAAGTGAGTCAGCCCAAATCCCTGGCTGGGCTCTCTCCCTCTCCACAAGAAGGTTCTGCAGGTCTCAGCTGCTCTTCTACCCTCCCAGCTCCAGCAGGAGTGGGCACCAGGAGCAGAGCCACTGGTCCTTTCCCTGGTAGGACCCTCCAACACACTCAGGCACACACACACCTACTCACACCCTACCCTCTCATATCCTTTTCCCTACACAGCATCACACCCACTCCACAGCCTCACCCCTGCCACATACACACCCTCATCCTCTACTACACACACACACACACACACACACCCTCAGTACCTAGTGCTCACCTCCATCCTACATGCACTCTCATACCTACCCCTCACCTCCTACTCCACACAGATGCTCATACCAAACCCCCATACTTTCATTCCTACCCCCAACACTTACAAACACCCTACTTTCCACATACACACACCCTTACCCCACACATACCTCATACCCTCACATCAAGCCCGGGAAACCTCCCAGCCTACTCCACACATACCCATGCACACCCACATCCAACCCCCATGCCTTCACATGCTATTCCACACACACACCCCTGCTGCATGCACACCTTCACACCTTTCCTCACATAAACATCCACCAACATCTCTCACACCCCAGTTCCTCCCTTCCACGCAGGACCATGTCCTACACACCCCCCCATCCATTCTTTTGATGTGAGTATGAACCTACTCACAAAAGCTGCTCGCCGAGGGATGTCTAAAATCTATTGTCTCATCACCATTCTGAAAGCAGCAGGTGCCTAGGCAAGCTCAGGATCCGCCATGCCCAGAGATAGGGCGGGATCCAGCACAAACCTCCTAAGAGCTCAGGGGCTGCAGCCTGGGAGCCCATCGCTCACATGAAGCACCTGTGTGAGACCGAGACATTTTTTTGGCTTCCTCCTCTGTTCTGGGATGATTTCCTAGTAGCTGAATGTGGAAGCAATAACAGGTTGTTGACAGGAGCTGCAGAAGGAGCAGGGACAAGTTTGTGGGAGGATTTAGTATTTAGTAAACAAGTGGCTGAGAGGCAAACAGAAAGATTCCAGGAAGTTTCCTACTGGAGGACACTGGAAATCAGTGGCCTCTCAAAAAGAGCAAAACTACTCTGAAGATTAACAAATAATGCCATGGGAATGTAAACGGTGCTGCCACTATGCAAAACAGCCCGATGGGCTCCCAAAATATTAAAAATAGAATTATCATATAATCCAGCAATTTCATTGCTGAGTATCTAGCCAAAACAATTGGAAGCAGGTACTTGAACAGATATTCAAGCACCCATACTCATGGCAGCATTACTCACAATAACCAAGAGGGGTGTTTGCGATGAAATTGTGTCTCTCCAAAATTTATATGTCAAAGCCCTAACCCTCAATGATACTGTATTTGAAGACAGCTCCTTTAAAGAGGTAATTAGAGTTAGATGAGGAACAGACACCAGGGAGACAGAAAGGAGGACATGTGAAGATGCAATGAGAAGGCAACTGTCTGCAAGTCAAGGAAAGAGGCTCAGGAGAAATCAACCCTGCTGGCACCTTGATCTTGGACTTCCAGTCTCTAGAACTGTGAAAAAAGAATACATTTCTGTTGTTTAAGTTTCCAAGTCTGTGGTATTTGTCATGGAAGACCTAACAGACTAACACAAAGTGGACGCAGCCCAAGTGTCCATGAGCGGATGAATGGATAAATAAAACGTGGTTATGGACATACAGTGGAACCTTGTCCAGCATTCAAAAGGAAGGCATTCTGACACAGGCTACATGCTACAACATGTATAAACTTTGAGGACATTAAGTGAAATAAGCCAGTCACAAAAGGACAAATACTGTATACTCCCACCTGCATAAGGTATTTAGAGTAGTAAAATTCATCATAGCTCAGAGCGGTGGCTTAAGCCTGTAAATCCCAGCACTTTGGGAGGCTGAGGCAGGTGGATCACTTGAGTTCAGGAGGTTGAGACCAGCCTGGCCAACATGGGGAAACCTCATCTGTACTAAAAATATAAAAATTAGCTGGGCATGGTGGCACATGCCTGTAATTTCAGCTGCTTGAGATGCTCGCTGAGAATCACTTGAACCCGGGAGGTGGAGGTTGCAGTATGCTGAGATTGCACCGCTGCACTCCAGCCTGGGCAACAGAGCAAGACTTCATCTCAAGACACATATATATATATATATATATATATATATATATATATATATATATTCATCAAGACAGAAGTAGAATGCTGGTTACCAAGGGCTGATGTTGGGGGGTGGGACACAGGGAGGAGATGGGAGCTATTGTTCTGGGGTGGATGGTGGTGATGGTTGCACAACAGTGTGACTGTACTTAATGCCACTGAACTACACACTTAACAATAGTTAAATGGTGGCTGGGTGCAGTGGCTCACACTTGTAATTCCAGAACTTTGGGAGGCCAAGGCAGGTGGATCACCTGAGGTCAGGAGTTTGAGACCAGCCTGACCACCATGGTGAAATCTGTCTCTATGAAAAATACAAAAATTAGCCGGGCATGGTGGTGCACACCTGTAATTCCAGCTACTCAGGAGGCTGAGGCATGAGAATCGCTTGAACCCGAGAGGCAGAGGTTGCAGTGAGCCAAGATCACACCATTGCACTCCAGCCTGGGCATAAGAGCAAGACTCTATCAGAAAAAAAAAAAAATTAAGCCAGGCACAGTGGCTCATGACTGTAATCCCAGCTTTAAAAGTCCTAGGTGGGTGAATCACTTGAGGTCAGGAGTTCAAGTCCAGCCTGACCAACATGGTGAAACTCCGTCTCTACTAAAAATACAAACATTAGCCAGTCATGGTGGCAGGCACCTGTAGTCCCAGCTACTCAAGGAGGCTGAGACAGAATTGTTTGAACCCAGGAGGCAGAGGCTGCAGTGATTCGAGATGGCGCCGTTGCACTCTAGCCTGCGTGATAGAGTGAGACTCCATCTCAAAACAAATAAACAAAGTTAAATGGTAAATTTTAGATTAGATATATTTTAACCATTTTTTAAAAAATGAATGAAAGGTGAAGTAAAAAAAAAAAAGCTGGCATTCTTTCTTTCTTTAACTTTACCTTTCATTCTTTTTTTTTTTTAATTGTAGAACCAGCTGCCTGTCTCAGATTTGTAAGTGCTCTTGTATATTATGCAAAACAGAAGAAGGCATAGCCTTCAGGTTTCCATAGAACCAGAGGAAATGTCAGCTTTGCTACATACTATCTGTCTGACTTTGGCCAAGCATCCTGGTTATTCTGGGTCTTAATGCTCTCTGTAAAAAGAGGCAGTGGTAACAGCAACAATGGTACCTGCTCTAAGGGATGCTCTCAGAATTAAACAAGGGAAATCATGGAAAGCTGGAAAGCACTTCACAGCACACCAGCATGTGGCAAACACTCAAGGACTGGATTCTGTGGTTAGTATGACTATTTCCAAACCCCAAAGGCTACCAGACAGAGCTCTGGCCATGTGGCAATGCCATACTCCACCCTGGCACTGAGGTCTTGACCCATCACTTTACCTCCCAGGGTCTTATTTCTGCACCTGCCTATCAAGGCCCTCAGGCTACATAACTTCTAAGTCCCCTTAACAACTTTAAAGGGAAGAAGAGCAAACAGGCAAACGGACTGGAGATGGATGCAGAGATCTGGCATGGAGTGGGTGCTTAAGACTGTGTGTATGGAACGGAACCAAATGTTCAGACAACACAAACAGGTTTCAAAGAATGTCACTGCATAGGAGTTCACATTCAGAGATCTCTGGACTCCCATAAGGAGAGAGGTATAATGCCATGACCCAGTTATGGCTAAAAGTATCCATCGGTGGCTGGGCACAGTGGCTCATGCCTGTAATCCCAGCACTTTGGGAGGCCAAGGCACATAGATCATTTGAGGTCAGGAGTTCGAGACCAGCCTAGCCAACATGGTGAATCCCTGTATCTACTAAAAATACAAAACCTTAACCAGGCATGGTGGCACACACCTGTAATCCCAGCTACTTGGGTGGCTTGGACACAAGAATTGCTTGATCCCAGGAGGTGGAGGCTGCAGTGAGCCAAGATCACGCTATTGCACTCCAGAATGGGCAACAGGGCAAGACCCTGTCAAAAAAAAAAAAGAAAGAAAAAGAAGCATCCATCGGTTGCTCTCATCCATCTTCCTCTGCCGTTTTCACCCTTATTTGTACTCACACTGAGCAAGACTCTGAGTGCCAAAGGAGATCTAGTTGATTCCTTATTGAGCTACTAGACAGGACTAAGCTTAGAGTAATGGGGAAGAAATTAAGTAGCAAATGGAACAGGAGACAAAAGATGAAGGTCTGGAGAAACAAGATCTCCAGGTAGAAGGGAAAACAAACTGTTGGAAGGCAAGAAGGCAAAATGGAAGCAACTCTGCAGACCAGCTGTCCTCAGTAACATCCCTTCCCACCCCACGGCCACCCATTACCTAAGGACAGCCTGCCTTTCATCACCATGGGCGACTAGTAAGTCCTCCTGAACAGAGGGCAGGGACTTGGACACGCTGTGTGGGATGGGTCCATGAAAAGAAACCTGTCCTGAGGATCAAGGAACCCAGGACAAGGGGGCAGGGAGACTTGTCTATGAGTAATCTACACAAGCAGTCCCCAGCCTTTCTTGCACCAGGGACCGGTTTTGTGGAAGACAATTTTTCCACAGACTGGGGGTGCGGGGGATTGTTTTGAGATGAAACTGTTCCACCTTAGATCATGAGGCATTAGCTTATCCTAGGGAGTGCACAATATAGATTCCTCACATGTGCAGTTCACAATAGGGTCCATGCTCCTGAGAATCTAATGTTGCCTCTGATCTAACAGGAGGCGAAGTTCAGTGGTAATGCTCGCTGCCAGCTGTGCAGCCCGGTTTCTAACGGGCTATAGGCTAGTACTGGTCTGGCCCCAGGGTTGGAGACCCCTGATCTACACCACCGCCACATATATGTCCTTCAGTGGATGGATGACCTGTCCTACTAGGTCTGAGCCCTGCAGAGCCACCCCAAGAAGGCTTAGGGACAGCTTGTAGTGCACGTGCAGAGTGCGTGTCCACCTTGCAGATGTAAGGCCACATATGCAGCTCCACATGGAAATCCAGGCAGCTTTCCATGCAAAAGAGCTGCACTAGGCTCTGCAGTATGAGGCTATTAGCACCCTCTTACTGCTAATAGTGGGGACATTACTAATAAGCAAGCAAACAAATCAAACAGTCCTGACAGTTATTATTGTCATGGGCTATGGAGGAAAGAAACAGCAAGCCCAGGGAGAGAGTGACTAACCACCCATTTCACTTCCATCATGCCCGACTTAGTGACCTTTAATGCAGGAACATGCTTTTCCCTCTGCAGAAAGATGAAAGACCCTTCATTCCAGGTCCTAGTAAAGTGCCACCTCAACCCAGCCCTCTCTGACAGGACTTCCACCCCCACCAGCCCACCTCTCCAAGCCCATCACTCAGGACGAGCCTGCTTGTGCTTTTCCTGGTTTATATCCAAAATCTCCTCAAACGAATGTCTAGAATCTGCATGAAAATTGAGTAAGGGTTAACAGACCCTGTAAAGAACAATGACCACCTCTGCTGCTCCAACTATCCCATCTGGTTAAGAAAGAAACCAGAGAAAAGTCTGTGAAACGTAGGTGTGGTTTTCTTTAAAAAGCTAACTTTTCCCTTTTACATAATGGAGAATATGCTACTTGTTTTAGAAAATACTCTACTCATTTTCTCTCCTCTACAATTACTCAGGTCCCACTTTAGTTGGGTTGAAATAGAGAACACCCACACAGGCTGGATGGTTAAATACTATTTTAGGGTGCCTTTGTCTGCAATTCACCAGTTGCTGTTGAGTAGGCACAGCTTACATTTAGTCGTATGAGGAGTTTAGTCCTCCTCTCCCATCCTTTTATCTATCCAAGAATTGCATATAGATTCCCTATGATAATATCAAGCAAACCAAGTTGGAAATCTGTTCAAAACTGGGGACAAGACTGGGTCTCCAAACATCTCCATTTCTATATACTGCTCTTCTTCCCTGAATTTCCATGTTTCCCAAATATATTCCCACCCACATACACACAACACCCTTCCTTTCCATCTGCTGATTCACCTGCTCTCTGCCCCCTCCTCCCAGGCCTTTCTCAGCTCTAGTTGTTTCACGGTCAAAGAGCCAGTTCTGATTATCTTTTCTCAGCAGGGGGCCCCTAGTGTCTCTTTCAGCATCTTGTTTATCTCCTTCCCAAGGCTCGCCAGAATATGTGATTTTGTCTACTTGTTTATTGGCTCTTTTCAGCTCCATAAGAGCTAACACGGTGCCTCCATTGTTTACTGCTGCATCCTAGCACAATGTGTAGAAAAGAGCCAATCAATAAAAAGCCTCCGTTGTATCTGAGTTTTGTTTTTCTGGGTCCTTTAGCCAGTATTTGCAGGGGTGGGGAGCAAGGGGTCTCTGATTATCCAATACTGAGCCCTCCTGCTGCCCTGGTTTAGAAATCTTAAACTGCTTAAAAATCACAGGAGAGTTACAAAAGATGTGTGCTCCCAGGAAATGCCCACTCCAGAGATTCTGATTCAGTAGGTCTGAGGCAGGGTCTTTCAACACAGGAAGTCCAAGGTCCCTATTCCCTGAGGCCTTGACACACTATAAATGTCTTAGTTGCCCACTTAGCTCCACTTGCCCCAGGGCCAAAAGCTTTCCTCTGAGCCCCAGCTCTCTGACTCCCTCATTGCCTTCTTACCCTTCCCTTCCCTTGAGAGCTGCCTCTACTCTCACCAGGAAGTATAAAGTGTAAAGTGCTCAGAACCAAGAAGGTGTTGCTTCCTGAACTTCTAGATGTTCTTGCCAACAAAGTGGGACTTCTCTCAATGTTGATCATTACAAGGAAAAGCCAAATTTATCCCTCCCTTAAAGTAAAGACATTGGACTTTCAGCGAATCCCTCGGGGGACAGTGTCACTTGTGTCTGAACATGGTTTGCAGCACATTGCACCTCAGCTCAGCCTGCCTCAGCCTCCCTCTGTTCAGGAGCTCAGCCCTCACTCCCCTGCACCTCTCAAAGGAGAAATTCAGTGTAAGAGAACAAGCTATTCACTTTACGGAGCCTTCTGTTGACAAGAAGATCCAGGTCTTATTCGGATCCTATCAGCAATTCTTTTTAAACAAGGACAACCCAGCCACAATACACAGTAACAAAACGCACATTTTCTTTAAGCTAAATGACTTCAACCTGGGAAGGGGAAATCCTATACTTGATTTCACCTCATTGTGATATCTTCATCATATTCACTTTATTAAATAAACAGTAAGAGCAAGATATTTGGGAGAGAATAATACTGTTTCATAAACTCACATTTTAAAGCAGAATTCTGAGCTTTTCTAGCCAATAAGACTGATTTTTCTGAAAATACAATGTGTCTTATTTACAACTCATGCAATGAACTTCAACAGTTTCTCAATGGAGTTACTAGTACTTAAACTATCCAAAAGCACAGGTCTTATGATGAATAGGCCCCTAACTAGTCATTTTTTTCCCCAGAACATTAATTAAATCCCAAAGGCTGAAGTCCAAAGCTAGTCTGGGTTGTAGCCCATGTAGTTGCTTCTTTGTGGTTTGGTTTCAATTTCTTTTAGCCCTGAAAAGTATTTGCCTTCAAAACTAAACATAGTAAGACGGGAGCAGAGAAGATGGCCCACTGGGTTCTTAATCTGGCTCATTCTGTCACTGGGTAAACCACCCAATGATGCTGGCCCATAGGCCCTTTACTTTTCTGATGATAGTACCTTAACTCCTTCAATTTCTAAAATTCAATGAATATTAGAAATCAGTAAGTGTCCACTGAAAATCATAAAGTCACATGCCATATGAAATAACATATATCTATGCCTTTAAAGATGGCAGGTCACATTGGAAAGCATTAGCCATTTCCTCAAATACTAATTTTTAAGATACATATTTAAATTTTGAATTGACATATAATAATTATACATATTTATGGGGTACATGGTGAGTTTTTATACATATAATAATGATAAAATCACAATAATGAGATTATTCACCACCTCAAATATTTATCATTTGCTTGTGTTAGGAACATTCCAAATCTTCTCTCCTAGCTATTTGAAAATCCGTAATAAATTATTGTTAATGAGAGTTACACTACAGTGCTGTAGAATACTAGAATTTATTCTTCTTATCTAGCTATGATTTTATATCCTTTAACCAATCCCTCCCTATCTCTCTCTCCCGCTTACCCTTCCCAGCATCTAGTAGCCACTATTCTACTCCCTACTGCTATGAGATCAACATTTTTAGCATTCACACATGAGTAAGAGCATGCAGTGTTTATGTTTCTGTGTCTGGCTTTTTCCACTTAATTTTCTCTAGGCTCATCCATGTTGTTGTGAATGACAAGATTTCATTATTTTTTTATGACTGGATAATATTCCATTGCGTATAAGCACCGTATTTTCTTTATCCATTTGTCTGTTGATAGATACTTAGGTTGTCAAATACTAATATTTTGTTTAAAAAAAGAAAAGAAAATTCAGCTTTTATCTTTCTACAAACCTGAGTTTTGTAACCTTTAGAAGGCCAAAAATGTCCCAAAAAGGACAATAGGTGTCAATGCTAGGAAGGCCAGAGGTCCAGACTCGATGCGTGTCCCTATAAACCTCTGGAAAGTGAGGACAACAAAGTCCATTCTTGTACTGCAGCTCTTGCACCTCACCCCTGTACCAGACTGAAAGCTAGGTACACATTTGCTTCTCAATAAATCCTGTTGAAAGAAAGAATTACCCCTTAGAAGAAAACATCTCAAAGGTCACAGCTCTCAGGAAAAATTTGGTCTTCGAATCAGCAAGTAGGGGTAGGGGGAGCAGAATATATTTACAAAAGCTGTCAACTTTATATTTTACCAAGTGAGAGCATTGGAAAGAAATCAAACAAATCTCCTCCCCTTCATTTCCTCACAAAATGAAAATTTGAAGAACAATTTCTAAGTGAAAGAGTTGTTCATAGACTCTATTAAAAAAAAAACTCACTACATTCATTGCTCTTATATTTATATTTTTGCCAAAAAGCAATAAAAGCTACAGCACAGGCTGGCCCCTGGGAACCACCGAACTGGATACAGTCCCTCCAGCCTTCCATGAGCGAGTAGGAAATTAGTAGCATGAAGAGGAATATATGAAAGAGTGAGCAACAAGAAAAAGGATCCAGATGTCATGCCAGAGAAAAGAGGAGCAGCAAATGGGACAAAGCTGCAGGGGAGCTGGGGAGATGGGTAGGCTGGCAGGCAAAAGGCAGCACAGGCAGGTCAACTAGGCAAGTCCTGCCTCAATGCCTCTGCTAAGCCCAACACCTCTGATGCTTCTCCAAGGCAATTCCCAGACAAGGAAAAATGGAGGCAGCTGCTGGCATGGCTTCCACTTTTTCTGCCAACACCACACTAAGGATTCCCCTGAGGATGAGGCCCACAGACCTGGTTTCCCTGGAAACAAGAAGGAAGGCTGGATAGTTGCATCTGAACAATGGGGCAGAATAAACCAGGCCTGGCAGCAGTTCAGAGCTTTTTTGCCATGCAGTACATTCAACTGGGAATGAGAACTAGGATTCACACCATGACAATGTTGGCTACAGGATGTCTTCATTGACACTGATAACAAAAGTTGTCTAAAATTAAATGAATCATAGGATAGAGCTCCAGCTGAGGAAGAAACCTTAGTAGGGGAGCAAGGTGACTCTACCTCAACTCAGCAAAATGCCAAGTGGCATCCTGCAGGGGTCCAGCAGAGAGGAAAATTACCTTGGAGATCATGCTTCCAGAGACCAACATTATGTAGCCCCGCATCTAATCACTCATCTTCTGAGAACAGCACTCCTAGACCCTAAGTGGGAAATATGGCCCAAGGCTAACAAATCAACTTATTCCAAACACCAACATCACAGTGACTGGTTCAGAAATGGGCACATGCCTCAAGCCAGATAAATAAGACTCAAGTATGGGACTTTTTAGAGCTAGGAAGGAGAGACCATTATTTCACCATGTGGCAGGCAGAATCCTACAGGTGGCTTCCAAGATTCCTATACCCTGATCACACAATCAAACAGTAATCTAGATACTTCTATCAAGGGACTTGCAAATGTAATTCAAGTTTTAACTCAGCTGACCAAAGATACAGGTTACTTGGCTGAGCCTGAACCAATCAGGGGAGCCCTTTAACATGTACAGTTTCTTCCAGTTGAAACATCAGACAACATCAGAGAAATTCAAAAACACAAGAAGGATTTGCCAAACTGTTTCTAGCTCCAAGATAAAGGGTGAGGAGGGGGAATGTGACAGCCTCTAGAAGCTGAGAGCTGCCTCCAGCTGACACCCAGCAAGGAAGCAGGACACACAGTTGCACAGCTACAAGGAACTAAATTCAGGCAGCAACCTGAAGGAGCTGGGATGTGGACTCTTCTCCAGAACCTCCAGATAAGAAACTACCCCAACCAGTGCCTAGATTTCAATTTCATGAAACCCTAAGCAGAAAACCCAGTTGAGTCCACCCAGATTTCTGACCTGCATAACTGTGAGCTAATAAATAAATGTTTGAAGCCACTAAGCTCTTGGTAATTTATTACCCATTAATAGAAAACTAATATACACTGGAATAACTGACTAAATAATTTGTCCCTAGAGAGGGGCTGACCTAAAGATGAAGCCAATATAGAAAAAGAACCATGAGATAGGAATAGATGCCACCTCCATGATGAGTTTTCAATCTCTGGACCTAGCCATGCATAGGGCGTATCCTGATCCTAAATTTTCAGCTATATGTCAGTAAGATCCTCTTCTTATTAATACTAGGTTGAACTGACTTTCGGTCACATGGAAAGAATCCAAGATACTTTTAAAAAAAATTCCTCAATCAATCCTGAGCTAAGGCTTAACCCTACAGACTGGGTTTGCATTTGAATAGAAAAATACAGCTGCCTATTCTTACAGAAATAATACCATTCAGTCAGCTCAGGAATGTTAAAGGCCTAAGAAGCCTCTTTCTAGACCATTTTCGTAAAATTAACACAATTTTGAGGAAGAAACACATCTTGAACACAACAATAAATACCATCTTGAGACCTGATATGGCTTGATGCCAAAATATCTATATGATAAACTGTGGATGCTGATAAAAACACACTCTAGTCCTCCACATGGAGATACACAAAGTCACAGACACATGCATACTGTCTCAAAGAGGGACACTGCACGTGTGCAAATTGTCCTACTTTTAACAAAATTAACATATTCAAGGATTCTTCATAGGTATCTTTGACACTGAGGCTAAAGTTGAGTTATTATGACCAGCATAATTGAACAGGTAAGAGTTAACAGTAGTATGTGATGAAAGATTAATTTTTCATATTGATTTCAGGTTAACAAATCATCTCTTCCATACTGAGCTAAATAAAAATAGGTGTCTCCTTTGTAGAATAAGACTGCAATTACAGATCCAAGATTAAGCTTCTTTTCTTTTCTTTCTTTTTTTTTTTTTTCTTTGAGATGGAGTCTGGTACTATTGCCTGGGCTGGAGTACAGTGGTGCGATCTCAGCTCACTGCGACCTCCACCACCCAGGTTCAAGAGATTCTCCTGCCTCAGCCTCCCGAGTAGCTAGGATTACAGGCGCCCGCCACCACACCTGCTAATTTTTTGTATTTTTAGTAGAGACAGGGTTTCACTATGTTGGCCAGCCTGGTCTTGAACACCTGACCTTGAGATCCACCTGCCTCAGCCTCCCAAAGTGCTGGGATTACAGGCATGAGCCATTGCGCCTGGCCCAAGGTTAAACTTTTTAATGTTGATATTAGGTCATTATTGAACATCTGTTGCATGCTAGTAATTTATTACATTTGCTAGTAATTTATTATAAGATAGTCTTTTCCTCTAGATTCTAATGGCATTCTTGAGGAATTTGTCCTCTTATGGCAGAACAACAGTCGGAATATAGCATAGCACAAGTCTGAATCCATGCTCATTTTAAGCATCTTCTTTTCCTCTGGTTCCTCAATAACCAATGAGAGTAATGATACCACACACAAACCTGGAAATCTCCCAGCTGTTTTTTATAAAGTCAGTACTAAATTTTAAAGCAGCAACAGAGGCAGAACACACCTTTAGAATGCCCTGTAGGGTCAATTAACAGCAAAAATATTCCTACCCTATTCTATAAATACAAAGAGCACTCATAACAGAGTCTTCAGAATAGAGTTATATTAATATTCTTTCCATTAAAGAGACGCTATTGTCCTCTCACTCTAACCCATTTATGCCTAGTGTTCCATTATTGGAATGCTACGCACGTGGGAGTTATTTATATCCTGCTCAAGGTCATCGCCAAGGTCTGATTGCAAAAATTCAAAAAATTGTAACCTCAGATATAAATGGGCTATGCACTCATAGAGGGAGTACAATGCAGTATCAGAGAACTTGTGCTTGCCTCTTTCAGATGTTTTATGTTCTACTAGTTACCAGAATGGCTTAGCCAGTGTGACAGTGTTAACATTCCTCATGACGTAACCATGTGACTGAAATTTCTCCACCTTCAAAAATCATTTCTCTTTCCTACTCTCTATCTACCTCACAGAGTTAGAAATGGGGAAGCAAGTTGGGAAGAACAGATTATCATCCTCTTTTGACCCTCACTGTTGAATCTATCAATTTCTTCTCCCTTACAAAAGACAACACCATCCTTTCTCATTCCATAACCTGGATATTACAGGACACTGTGACTTCCATCTGGGTTGATTTCTTCCTCTCCGTCACTGTCCCCTGAGACATTCAGTTACTTCAATGTTCAGGCTGACAATCATGCTAATGCCTGATTCATAATTCCTCAACTCCCTCAATTCCAGTGTTCCTTCCCCTTAACTACGCCTGGCTGTCTCAGCAAGTTGCCATAAACTTCAGGATCTCAAACTTTCTAAACGTAGTCCCCATCTCCTCTCTTTCAGCTAATATACAATATATTATTATAACTATAGTCATCCTGTGGTACAATAAAACACCAAAACTGATTTATCCTGTCTAACTGAAACTTTATACCCGTTCACTAATGTCTCCCCTTTCCCCGTCCACCTCCTCCCCGCCAGCCTCTGGTAACCTTATTTTACTCTCTTCTAAAAGTTTGACTTTTTTAGATTCTACTTATAAGTGAGATCATACAGTATTGAGGCCTTTCAATTTTAAAATTCATTGATTCTACCCTTTTCTTTCACTCCCTGCAACTGAACTTATTCTGTCCTCCTAATTCTATTAAGGTTTTAGATTTTTCTATGTTCCTACAATGAGTCATTCCAGTTTAGACTCCTTACCATGTGGGAAACATACATGGGGGAGACAGACAGCTGTCTCTATGGTTTGATTCTGGGGACAAAAAAAATTAAAAAGTCAGTATATCCACCTAGAAGTCTTAGCTACCTTGAAATCCTCACCATTGGAGATATAG
The DNA here is from genome assembly GCA_963573385.1 of Cacajao melanocephalus. NCBI lineage: Eukaryota > Metazoa > Chordata > Mammalia > Primates > Pitheciidae > Cacajao > Cacajao melanocephalus. Next base: position 40,508 of record CAUYLG010009113.1, read on the forward strand.
CATTTATTGGTGTGCAAAAGACTGATGCAACATTTATCCATTTTCCCATTCCAGGATTTAGTATCTGCTTCTTTGTGCCCAACACGTCTCTCTTGGTAAACCCATTAACCCATGGCAAGATTGTTTTATTTTTTTCAGATTTATAAGCTGCCTTCTTAGGCCTGGAGAGGATAAACGATAGAGATGGTCAATGCCAGCACAAGACAGTTTCATGGCCAATAAGCCACAAAGACAAGGGAAATAAGGAATCCATGTAAGGTCAGCAAAGCTTCTCCTTCAAGGTCAATTGGCTTGTGGCTGACCTTACCTATACAATCTTGAGATTCCAGGTAAGAAATAAAATGAAAACAAACTCATATTCACTCAACTGATATTGTTTTATCTAAAAGGTAAATGCAGAATATCTATCAGATAAGAAAATAAAGTGTTTTTCCTGAGCACAGAGGCCATGAACAGTTTTTGAGGTGACCACTTCCTTCTGTAGGATGATGACACAGGAGTTGGGTTGGGTGAGTATAATAAAGAAGAAGGTCCATGGTGACCCAGAGCTTCAGCCCCTCCTTAAGATGGCTGTACTGCTCCAGATCCCCAGTTGACCACAATTCTCCACTTATAACAATGTGGCCTCTCTCTCATGTGAGACTGATAACTATGCTAAGCACATATATCACTTCTATTGCACTGCTTACTATTTACTCCCCAAACCAGGCTTCAGATAGTGGGTTGGCCAGGAGGAGGCCTTAACCACGCGTTACTTGGTTTTCCTTATTCCATCCCTGATGGGAAGCTATGGCTACACTCTGAAAGCACTGGGAAAATGGAAAAAGGGTAGAATCAATGAAATGTTAACATTGAAAGGCCTCAATACTGTACGATCTCATTTATAAGTGGAATCTAAAAAAGTCAAACTTTTAGTAGAGAGTAAAATAAGGTTACCAGAGGCTGGCGGGGAGGAGGTGGACGGGGAAGGGGAGACATTAGTGAACAGGTATGAAGTTTCAGTTAGACAGGATAAATCAGTTTTGGTGTTTTATTGTACCACAGGTTGACTAGAGTTAATAATAATGTATTGTATATTAGCTGAAAGAGAGGATTTTAAATGTTCTCCTCACAAAGAACTGATACATATTCAAGGTGATGAATATGCAGATTACCCTGATTTGTTCATTCCATAATGTATACATGTACCGAAACATCACATTGTATCCCATAAATAATACAAATGTACAATTATTATTTGTCAATTAAAAATCTAATTAAGCTTAAAAAAAATCTGAAAGGACACCTAGAGTTAACCCAGTTCAAAACTTCCTGCCTTATTTTACAGACGAAAACTAAGAAATTGATGTGGTGCTCTTTCATACATAGTCCGGCAGTTGGAAACAGTACTTTGAGGACCCAATATGGCATTTTTTTTTCAGGGAAGGGGAAATTCATTAGTTTTCTTTATAAATATGTTATTTTTCTTAATTGGAATCAAAGCAAGGAATGTGATCCACAAGCATGCAGAAAGTGAAAACAATCATTTTCCTCATTTTATCTTTCAAGTACCTTTCTGATCTATTGAATGCTTATGAATTACACTGATTGGCAGACTAAGACAGATCTCGACTCTAGGAATATTTTCCGGTCAGGATTCAAAGGATCCTAACCCCCATAATCTGATGTCTTACAGAGGCAGAATCATACAGCTCAGGTGATGGCAGTAGGGAGATTTAATCAGTTTTTTTTCTGGAAAAAATTCCTGTATCCTAGTCCCAGAGACATCAAAAACATGGAATAAAAAATGCAATTCCTATCAAGAGACTCAAAGTCAAAAACTGGGAGCTCTAGACTGGCAGAAGAAAAATGAGATGGGCAGGTGTCAAGTCTATACTCATACCAAGTGGAAATCGGAAGTTAGTGAGTGCTTCAGCCCACTAGGAAAGTATGAGAAACACACATAGAGACAACATATGCAGATACATTAGACCATGCATCCCTGTGCCAGGCCGAGAAGACCTCGGGTCAACTGCCAGCTCTGGAGTCATGCTGAGCCCTATCTGCTGGTCACAGAGCAAGTGGACAAACAAGCACAAGTCGAAGTGAAATACCAGATGTAAAATTCCAGGAACGTATAAGGCATGTATGTAGCATCTCGTAATTACTACTTACGTAAAACATATGGAAACATCTTGAAAACACTTGTGGACTGTGATTTTCATGAGGCTCAAGAAACTTTTTTGATTTTAGACTTGCAAGTTGGTATGGAAGAGAGTGCAGTTATAGAACTGGTAGGTTCTTTCTAAGGGTGTGTGGGGAGGTGGTGAATAAATGAAAGGAACAAAATGCAACGAGGAGAGCTAACATAACAGAAAATTCTACCGTACATGTTAGAGATGAGAGGCATATTCCTGTAAAAAGCCAGCTCTACGAAGAGGCCAGAACAGCTCATAATGATAAAAATATGTACAATAGATAACAACAGCTCTAATAGTCAACAACCAGAAACAAGTATACAATAAGTTGCAGCAAGGCAAATGAAAACTACGACTACATACCAAACATGAATGACCCTCATGAACACAATATGGAGCAGATGAAGCCAGACACAAAAGAGGGTATGTAATCCATGGATCAAATACTAAAAAATACTAGTTATCTTCATAGGGGAATAGTGACTGGAAGGAATCACAGACAGGCATCTGAGATGCTGGTCATATTGTTTCCTGATTTATGTGCTGGTTGTATACTTTCTAAGAATTCATTCAGCTGTACACTTATGATCTGTGCACTTTTCTATATGTATTTTCTACTCCCATTAAAAATATTATAGCAATGTTTCCCATTAGTGTTTCATAGGGACTCTGTTGCGTATAGAAATGTTATTAGGTGTTTCTTCCATAAAAGAGCTTGGTATTCAATAAGTTGAGACCTGCTGGGAATGATGTAGTTAAATAGATTCCCACTCTGCAGGACATTTCAATCCATGAGTGTGAACACACCCACCCTCCTGGATAGCCTCTGTCCCATTCATACTGCACCTCCTTCAAGTTTCCCCAAGGTCTTTTCTCGTATCACACATTTTGGCCATGACAGAAACTGTGTGAAAGAATGTGGGTCAGTCTGTATAGTTCACTCTCTGACTGGAAGAAAACCACTGTCAGCACATACTGTATTCAACCAGTCTGGATCAGCAGCACCACCTCTGTATGGAAGTGTGCATGTTTAAAATATGGCGCTGCCTGCTGTTTCAGATGGACCTCTCTCCATCCAGCACTCTTACGCTCAGGCAACCAGTGCAGTGAGCTGGCACATTTCATGTCATTTGCAAATACAGTGTAGTGAAGGAATACAGAAAAGGAGATTTTCAAATATAGCTTTTCACATCTGCAATTTGGGAATGCTCGAGTGATCTCAGCATTCTCATGGGTTTGCAGCTCAAAAAACAGTTTCTCCCAAATACTTGAAAGTTATTGTGAGTTGACTCTTACAATCACTTCATTTTTCTAGTCACTTATGTCAAAACAAACCTTTGCTCCTTTACAACTAGCATTTTGCTTGTTCACAGTGGGGAAGACAGCTGCGTTCACTGATTCAGGCTCTTGCCTTTTTCTCGTAAACTCTTTTTCACTCATTACCATGAGGAAGACTGTAGAATTTGGAGCCAATCTGTGTGCACACACACAAAAATAGCAATTCTGTGTTCTTATCTTTAGGACATTTTTTACAACTTTAGCTATTTACCTTGGCTTAACCAAGAAGCTGGTTTATCTCTAGCTATTTGTTTCTACCAAGTTCTACTAAAAAGAAAGAAAAGAAAAAGAAAATCACCTAAATTTAGTTAAATATCCTTTTTGTGGTGTGGGAGAGGAAGAGGAGGGAGGGATGCATCTTCAAAATGTCAAATCAACAATTTGCCTAAAGCCCATCATTTCTCTTTTTGGCATCTGATCATCAGGTGTTTTCATTCTCTTCGCTATGGCCCTAATCAGACATACTGCATATTACTCACTACTAATTTACAATGAGGAAAAGAAGAGCCAGAGTATTCTGAACCAATGTCTTAAGCAAAGGCATTCATAATAATAGATATCATAATTATATTACATTATATTAATTTCATACAGGAGAATTCAATTACATATTCCAAAGAAAGTCCAGAACAAGCTAATTAACATCATGATGTCCGGTTTGGTGGGAAATCATTTAGATTGGAAAATATAGCTTCATGTCTCAAAGTCTACTAAGAAAACCATATTGCAAACACCAAACTATATCATTCTCAGTGGATAAACAGTAAATATGATTATGTTACTGAAACACTGCAGAAGCTGTTAGTAAAAACAGACAGAGAGAGAGACATAGACAGAATAAAATTAAGAGAAAATTTTACAAATGTTAACTGTCACAGCCATGGTTACACAATCCTGAAGCAAAGCTGAAAAGAGTGTAACAAAATGACTGCTGGACTTGGGTTAGGGCCAAGACATCGTGAGCCTCCTCATAAACAATATTTTAAATATGTTTGCTGTGGAGCAACGAAAAACATTACCAAATGAACAAAGAACTATAAGTATTACAAGTTCACTTAAAAGCAAAAATACTAAGTTTTCATCAGAATGAATTCCTAGTACTGTGAAAAAGAATAGGAAATCTCATGATTGGCTTATTCATGTTCATATAGCCAGTAATAATTGCACCTACCTCATTAAAGTCCTGCTGAGTTTCAAAAGCATCCTTTGGCCAAATGGCAGTCCTCTGGTCTATTCTGTAAAATACAAAGAAAAATTATTTCCATTTAAAAGAAACTTTTCAATGACATGCATGTGAAGCTGGTGGCTACAAATTTGGCTGTACCCCTGATAAAAACCCTTGGTGGTGTCCCACTGCCTGCAGAATAAAATACAGACCCCTCACAATGGCCTGCAGCACATTATAGCACTTGAACCCAGACAGCCTTCCCAGCCCCCTCTCCTACCACTCTCACCCTTGTTCACCACACTCCAGCCACCCTGGCCTTCTCTCTGTTCCTTGAACATGCAGTGCTTGCTCCCTGTTCAAACCTTTACACTTGCAGTCCCTGCTCTCCCCTGGGATCTGCATACAATTCACTCTTATCCCCATGTACGCATCAGCTCAGCTCACATGGCACCTCCCTAACGAGGAGGCCTCCCTGACCAGAGGTAGTCCTCACCCTCACTCTCTAGCACACTGTCCTGTATGTTTTCTTCTTAGCACGTCTTACTATTGAAATTATACACTTATTTGCATGTCTGCAATAAAGTGTAAGCTCCAAGAAGGTATTGATTATGTTTATTTTCTATGCTGCTAAAACCTCACCTGGTAAAAATTCAATAACTTTTTTTATTGAATGAATGTAATCTGATACAGTTGTTACAGAAAGATACAATTTGTCTACTGAAGACAGGTCTTGGAAATTTCATCCTATCTCTTAACTTACACAATAAATGTTACAGTAATTGCTGGGTACCACGGTACAATCGTTTGGATGTGGTTTGTTGCCACCAAAACTCATGTTGAAATTTGATTCCCAGTGTGGCAATTTTGGGAGGTGAGGCCTAGTGGGAGGGTTTGGGTCATGAGACCTGTGGCAGGGGAGGGATGTGAAAGTGAGTTCTTACTCACTCAGAAATAAATTAGTTCCAATTGTGGTTTTGATTTGCATGTCTCTAATGATCAGTGATGTGAGCTTTTTTCATTTGTCAGCCCCATGTATGCTATCTTTTGAAAATGTCTATTCATGTCTTTTCCCTACTTTTTCATGAGGTTGCTTGTTTTTTTCTTGTAAATTTGTTTAAGTTCCTTATAGATGCTGGATATTAGACCTTTGTCGGATCCATAATTTGCAAAAATTTTCTCCTATTCTGTAGTTGTCTGTTTACTGATAGGTTCTTTTGCTGTGCAGAAGCTCTTTCATTTAATCAGATCCCATTTGTCAATTTTTGCTTTTGCTGCAACTGTTTTTGGCATCATCGTCATGAAATCTTTGTCTATGCCTATGTCCTAAATGGTATTTCCTAGGTTGTCTTCCAGGGTTTTTACAGTTTTGGGTGGAGCTAAATGACAAGAACACATGGACACACACAGGGGAACCATACACTGGGGACTTTCAGAGGGTGGAGGGTGGGAGAAGGGAGAGGATGAGGAAAAAATAACTAATGGGTACCAGGTTTAATACCTAGGTGATTAAATAATCTGTACAACAAACCCCCATGACACAATTGTACTTATGTAACAAACCTGCATTTGTACCACTGAACTTAAAATAAATAAAAAGAAGGAAGGAAAGGAGGGAGAGAGGGAGGGAGGGAGGGAGGGAGGGAGAGGAGGGGAGGGGAGGGGAGTGGGAAGAAAAACATTAGAAAGAAAGACATTAGTTCCCTAGAGAGCAGCTTTTTGAAGAGCCTGACTTCCTTGGTTTCACTCTTTTGCTTCCTCTCTCACCATATGATCTCTGTTCAAGCCAGCTCCCCTTTGCTTTCTGCCATGGGTGGGAGCAGTCTGAGGGCCACACCAGGTGCAGCTGCCCAATCTTGGCCTTTTCAGTGACCATTACTGTGAGCCAAATAAATTGCTTTTCCTTATAAATTACGCAGCCTCAGGTATTCTGTAACAGCAACACTAAATAGACTAAGCTGGGTTTTGCCACTAAAGAGCTGACAGCAGAAGAAAATGAACTTAAGGCATATCTATCTAAGTCAACTTTCTTGAGCTTACAAACAAAAACAAAATACCCAAAATTCCACTGTTGGAAGATGCTTAGGTCCAAATTATGATTTGTCAAATTCTATGGTCCAATGTCATTTGTTAAATAGTATTCAAATTTTTCTGCAATAGTCTGAATACTATTATTTAATAAACATATTAACTTATAGTTATTATCCTTATAAAAAGGCCAGTTATCTTAATGAATAAGAGATGGTGTAAGTGTTAAGTCATTTATAAAAAGATTTATTTGGGAACCTAATTATTTACAGTTACTATTCTACTCCAAATTTAATCCTGAAGAAAGTATGTATGTCCTTTAAAAGGACAACAAGGTTGATATCTAAATGTCAAAATGCACATTTAGAAATGCCAGAAGCCTAACTTCTTTAAAATATTCTTAAGAATGCAAAGATTTTTTACTCTATAAGCTTTGCTTACTGTGTAAACAATTAATTTCTAATGAGAAAAGTTAAGGAGGTGGTAATAGAAGAAAATTGTGAAGGTCAGACTAATGTCCTCCATGCCTGAACAAACCAGCATTTCCCTCCTAGGTGGGAGAGAGACTAAGGCTCCCAACCACAAGCTTAGGCATAGACAGCTCAAGGGGAAAAAGGGTGAGGAGGAAGACTGCTGGCTCACGCATCTTATATCCATCAATCCCCTGAGCCACAAACAGAGATTTCAGTGCATCAGAAAATACAAAATAGCTCTTTCCCACAAAATTGGCAAAGCAATCTTGGAGACAGGGGTTAACCCACCCTACTCAGTAACATCTAACACTTTGAATGTCTCATAGTTTCTTTGTAACTCTCAGTAGTTCTCAAAACTATGTTTCTATAGAGTAGCACCAGAAAAATGGAAGAGTGGCATTCTCTAATATAAAAAATATTTACTGGTTTATACTCTTCAAATACAAATTTCTTTAGGGCTTTGGTGCCAGCTTCCTGTTTATGAGTGATAGCAGGTGGTAAAACAAATAACCAAGTAGCAAACAGTGATGGAAGGAAGCAGAAATATACTTTGTTAAAAATATATGGTATATGTTAGTGAAATATAGAAAAGAGCCTACATGGAATATACTCACATGATCTTCCAGGGAAACTACTCTTAACCGTTAGATAAACCTCCAGAACAAGCTTGAGAACTGTAGTCTACAGCAGCAAAGGTACTTTAATTTACTAACTACCTGAATGTCTGCTATGTGCCTGTACCGGTGTTGGGGAAGCAATAATAGACAACCAGAGGCAGTGTGCCTTAAGGAGACTTACAATCTAGCGAAACCTTAAATGATGATAAAACGATTGAACACTGAGCCTTGAAGCCATTTCAGCAAATCAAAGATCAGGGCACAGCAGCTGACATTAGAATGGTGGTGAGAAACTGGAGAGGTAGAGACAGATAAAAGACTTTTTTTTCAAGGATAAAAGCAATCAATAAGTCTTAGGTGCGGCTTCAAAGTATGGAGTGAAAGAGATGCGGTAATCAAAATTATTACAAACTTTTGAGCCTGTGTTACAGGGAAAATGGCAGATGGGTTTTTTTTTAATGCAGCCAGAAAAGAACATGTAATGTGGGAGACACCAGGCATAAAGAGAGGCAACTCATGAGTTCAGATTTAGATATTTGAAGCTTGAGGAGAGGCTGAAATAGAGAAGTAAAAATGTCTGGCCAGAGTCCCCCTAGAACTGGGTGAACACTCTAAGTGTGTTCAGCAGAGCATGAGTGATAATTACGATGGTGTACCGTGGTCACGGGTAAGGTCATGGGAGCAGATTCTGCATCACTTTTTGCTTCATTATGTGCTAAGACATTCACTAGGCAAAGTACCTAGCACCTTCTCAATACATATCTTTTCAATACATGGATAAATGAGATAGAAAGAACTAGACCCAAGAATGACTTTAATTCACCAGCCCTTGCTACCCCAGGCTGGGTCTTCCAGGCAGTTTACTTACATTATTTTGTCTAATCTTCAAGGTCACCATATGAGACTAACATTATTATACCTATTTGACCTAACAAGAGAAAGGGTAGTTAAATAACTTCATCCACTCAGTCAACAAATATTTTTTAAACACCAACTATGTGCTAGGTACTGTTGCAGGTGTTGGGAATAAAGCAGGGGATATCCTGCCCTGTGGAGCTTATATTCTCGTGGAAGAAGAACAAAAAGAAATAATCCAGTGATTATCTATTGTGCACCAGATGCCAAGTATTATAGAGAAAAAAAAAAGCAAGGCAAGAAGAACAGGACATGCAGGAGAATTACCCAGGCTCATACTGCTACGAAGTGTCAAAGTCACCTAGAAGTAATGAGAAACAGAGGGGGAAGAAAGAAAACCCCCTGGATTGAAAAAGATAAAGGTCATAGTAGAAGAGAAAAAATAAATGAAGCTTTTCACTGGAGAAGTTTAGCAATGAATGGAGGAGAACTGGAACAGTAGCCAGCCATCTCAAACTCCCTTCTTTTAAGATCTTATACTGCTTGAATCATTTACAATCCTTGCTGGAAGCTGGCCTACACACAAAAACTAGGTCACACTGAATACTCCCTCCAATTCTCTTGCCCCCTGCACTCAAAACAATAGGAAAGTAACTAAGCAAATATAAAAGCATGCTTCTAATGGTGACCAAAATGAGTCAGCCAGTCAGAGTACTCTGCTAACTTCAATGTAACCTTGTCCTCTAGCCCAGGTCCAGGCAATGAGAAACACAGCCTGCACTCCTCAGAGCCTAATCATGGTCCTCAGCAGTGATGAGCATGTGAGACCTCCAATCATCACCACTATCACCATCACCACCACCACTACTACCACCACCATTCACCAACATCATTACCTAACACCACCACCATCACCACCATCACCACCACCATCACCAAACCACCACCACCACTGCCAACACCTCTAAATCACCATTACCACCATCACCATCACCACCACCATCACAACCACTGTCATCACCTCCACAATCAGCATCACCACCATTACCACCACCATCACCACCACCATCACCAAACCACCACAATCACTGCCAATACCTCCACAATCACCATCACCACCATCACTATCACTATTGCCATCACCACCACCACAACCACTGCCAACACCTCCACAATCAGCATCACCACCATCATTGCCACCGTCACCACCACCACCACAACCACTACCATCACCTCCACAATCAGCATCACCACCATTACCACCACCATCACCAAACCACCACAACCACTGCCAACACCTCTACAATCACCATCACCACCATCACCACCACCATCACCAAACTACCACAATCACTGCCAACACCGCTACAATCACCATCACCACCATCACCAAACCACCACAACCACTGCCATCACCTCTACAATCAGCATCACCACTGCCATTGCCACCATCACCACCACCACTGCCACTGCCACCACCTACCAGCATCACCATCACCACCACCAGCACCACCATTGCCACTGCTGCCACCACTACTGCTGCCACCACTATATAATTCAATGTAAAAACTACTCAACAGAGAAATGCAACACTTAATTGTGTGTTGATGTGAAAAGAACTTTTCCCTGGATTCAAACTGCAATCTTATGGATAGCCTATGACTACAAACTTGTGGACAGCCCACCGAAATACAACTTTTCAAAAAAATGTTTGGTGTTCCCACTTTGCTAGAACCCTAAAGCCTGTGCTGAGTCAGCCTGTAAGGTCATCTTGCAGTGGCCTTCTCTCAGGAGGTGTTCTGGAATTCAAAACAACAAAACCAACTAAGCATTAAGATATTTTTCTTGGCCTAAGGACAGTGTCAAACTGCAGGATGTGATAATTTGTGAAAATGCCACATTTTAGCTCACGGTTGTATATTTATATGAATGTTTTAACTATCTACAATTAAATTAGCAGAGGAAAGTGTTTCCTATTTCAGTGAAAAGCTTCCCCGTCTTGCCAATGGGCTTATGGAAGACAACTGACAGTTATCTAACACTTTTCTTCCATTAAGCCCAATAACCAAGTTATTAATAAGCCTCTCAATTTCTTATCCCAAATAATGTTTGTGTCTGTCCTCTCCCCTCTATCTCTACCACTACCATCTGGGGCCAAGCCACCAGCACCTCTCATCTGAACTACCTGGAAAGCAGTACTTTCCTCCAAGGTCTCCCTACTTCCCCTCTACCCTCCCAAGACCACCATCCACACAAGACCTCTCACTACCCTTCTGCACACTGCACTTAAAATAAAAAACAAAATTCTGAGAGTATTCTATGACACCCTGAAGGATTTAGCATCTGCCCACTCTTCAACCTTAGCTCCCATCATGCTCCCCCTCTGAACTGCAGCTACACTGGCATTCTTTCAGTTTTGTGGATGCACCATGCTCCTTTCCAGAGTAGGCCTTCACACGTGCCTGTAATGCTGTTCCCTCTCCACTTTCTCTCCTAAGTAACTCATTCATACTTTAGATGCTAGATAGCTCCCAATCGGGTCTCCCTTTCATATGTATGTTCTCACTGTATTCTGATCTTCTGCTTCTGCTGTGCAGCAGCTCTCAGTTCCTAGTCATGTATTCGTATAATTATTTGATTGTTTTTTTCTCTCAGTGGTGAGCACTGGGGAGCAAGGACCATAGGAGCCTTGCTTAACATTTTATCTCTATGGCCAAGCCTGGCATATGACACACAGTAGGCACTCACATCTTTGTAAATAAAGTATTCATCCCAGAGTTATGGGCAGCTGCCAATTCTTATATACTCCCGAGTGTGTGTGTGTAAAGTAATTATAATATAACTGATGTTCCTTCCTCCACCTATAGCATGCTAGCAGAGGCTGGAGGATGAAATGACTCTCATTTTCATAACAAATACATTTCTTCCCAGAAGAGATCTACTAAAAATTAACGAGTAGCTTTTGAACCCATGACCTAAAAAACCTGGGCAGAAAGAGTAAATGGAGAGCATCCAACACACTTTTCAGAATACTTCACACAGAATCAGAACATTAAAACTGAACAGTATTGACTCACATCACATCATCAGAATTCAGGATATTCCACTGCATAAAAAATTTAGCCCCTCTATTAGAAAGCAAAACTTGGGATACGCTAATGTATACCCGGATGACTGCTGGCTGACTGTATGACTGCTGTTTCCTGAAACTCTTTTGAAAACAAAAGGTATATCCCAAGAGGGCAACCCTCTGAGCAAAACATGCTTTATATACAAACAATAGCTCTATATGCAGACACAGACAATAAATTCCAGTAATATTATTAGAAACAATAACAGCCCTTAACACCAGTAAATAGAAAGCTCCTTTCTCTAGAGAGCTGAAGCCACACTGAAGACATTCTCTTATTGGTTCTTACCAAATGTCTGCTAAAGGACTGAGGTCAAATATTAAACAGCCTACTTCAAAGATAAAGAAACTTAGGCCATGGCATTTAAAATTATTCCCTGAGAGACTAATGAAAGAAAACATAACTAGAAGTTCATGGATGTTCACAAACTGACTTCCCAATCCATGTGTCCACTTGTCCAGGCCAATGAACTCCCAAGGATGCAGCAGCTGGAAAAGCACACTGATCCCCAACAGTATACCCTCCCAGAAGCCAACTCCCCCGCCCCACCTCCCACCTCATACTTCTCTGAAGACTAGAATCAGCCAGTATTATTAAAAACAGAGATTCCTGCGCCCCAATCCAACCAAACCTACTAAATCAGAATATCCAGAAAAGTAGGATGATGACAGACAGTGAACAAGCACTCTAGAGGATTCCTAATTGGGGAACATTATCCTAAAGGTCCAAGTGCAACAGCCTGGGAGGACACCAATGGCTAAAGGACACAGGTGCGGAACTTCTTTGAGTATAGGAGTGACATGGTGTTTCCGGCCTGGTCCCGCAGGGAACACATCCCCAAAGAGAGAAAGACTGTGCCCCTCAAAACACCATGAAAAACTTCAAATACAGGGCAGCCCAGCTGTCCTGGAAAAAGTATCACTTCTCACTTCAGTGAGCTGGAACAGAGACCAGAAGCAGCCAGAACCACAGTAATGGCCAGGAATGGGTGAGCAATGAGGCAGGCGCACAGGGCTGGCTTCAGAATCGGCAGACTGTAGGTAAAGTAGACATGGGTGTGGTTTGAAAGACCCTGTGAGCCATAAAGAACATGTTTTGGATGGAATATTGAGGAGACAGGATCCAGCAGGTTTTCTCCTGGGGATTGAGTGAGAACAGAGGCCCTAATAAGACATTATTAGGAGTAATAATGCTAGCAGCACCCGGTTTGCTGAGAAAGCTACAAGGCACTTTGCTTGTATTCCTCATTCATTCCATACACTTAGTAAATAATGATCAGACATAGGCTCTATGTGCCAGGCAGTGCTCAGCCAGGAGACAGAGTGGTTGTAACCAATACTTCAGCCCCAACGAGATTTCTGCCAGCTCCCCTCACCCCAATTCAAGCATCTGCCAAGTTTCTTCATTCTTCTGCCTCAAGATTTTTTGCCAGGCAGGGCTCATTCCCTTAACCTGCCTACGTGGCAGAGTTAACTCCCCTGGGGGCAGCCCACAGCCAGAAGAGAAGGGAGTGTGTGAATAAATGCTACAGCTCCCCTCTCAACTTTCAGAGGGATGAATCTGAGATACTTTCTACACTGTTCCTCAGAGAGACTCCAATTGCTCAGAGTGGCAACCTACCAAGTTACACACCATTGTGGGCTCTTCCCTCTTCCCTAGTTCCTGCTTCCTGGGACATCTTCCTGTACCTGGGTCCTCCTATCTAATCAGAATCCACCTTCAAGAGGAACCTCAAGTAAGAAAGTGGTGACAAAGTAGACACAATCTCTGCGTTTTGGAGCTTACAGTTGGGGGAAAGAAAAACCTAATCATACAAATGAAGATTGAGATCAGAGACAGATGCAGTGAAGGGCACCGAGTATTACTAGTGATGGGGGGCAGATTTAAATGACGGATGAATAGTTGATGAATATTTGTAACTACGTAACACATTGGCTCCTGTGATATTACAACTCATACTTGGTTTTGCACTACTTTAACTTTTAAAATATCAATCAAGTTAGCCCTTGGCACAGAAGAATATTTCTTAAGAAACAGGAGATTTGAGTAGGCATTAATATAAATCAAGCCTAAACGCTGACTGTTCCCTATTCAAGATTTTCTTTCTCTCCCAAAAGGAAAGAGTCATGAGTCTCTATCCTTCACCTGTCATCTTCCCTCCATCTTCCCTGTCACCAGCACCTCCCACAGGGATGATATATTAGCTTCCAAGATGTACTCCTGAGTACAACACACACAGTATATAACACACAGCACCCAGAGTGGTCTTTTCATGTAAATCTGAGTCTGTCACTCCTGTTTATAATTATCTCTTGTTCTGACATCAACCTCCCTTTCCCTTGGGAAAGTAGCTCTCCACAATTCCACATGCAAGGGTAAACATGTGCCCTGAACTAGGCCAGTTAATTCCTTCTCCCTGAAGTTGAAACTTGAGCAGGAATGAAAAGCTGTTGTATTAGCACGGGATCATCCAATGATAACACCTCAGAGAAACATGTCCCTGTCATTGTGATTCCAGAAATCCATGGACCAGGCCTGTTTCTTGCCCTTCCCAAAACCTATTTGCCCTTAGTTCAATTTTTTTAAGCTAACCAATAGCCTTCCATTAGATCCCTTTCCTTGCCTTAATCACACACAGTTTCCATTGTTTGCAGAGAATATCAACTACATTACCAAGAAACAACCACTTGCCATGCTATAGCCTGGGTCTCCTTTGTTACACATGAGCAAGATCAGCAAGGTTGGCAGTAACTATACATTGAAAAGGATCACTTTCTTGATTCCCACTTTTTCAACCACAACTATTCATGGCCATCTAGGACCACTTTGCCATGTACAATTCCTTTAAAACCCTTTTTGAAATTGTCTTAATCACATGTCCAAGTTGAACAAGAGAGTCCAAATCGCTGGACTTTCAACTGGCAATTCTGGGAAACCAACTGGTCCAAGGTATGCATCGTTTTTGTTCAACTAGAGAGAAGCTAAGGCCTAGCTTAAAGATGTGCAGAAAAGCAGATCTCTGAAGGTAATCTGGGTTCTGTAAAGGATGGATATGGAAGCACAGGAAGTGCAGCTAGCGTACACAAAAACAAACTAGAGCTTGTAAAAGGCCAGGTATATAAAGGACCGTAATGAAATATGGCCAAGAGAGGCATGAGATTATGGAGGGCAAACCAGAATTCCATGGGATTGCCTACCTAAGAATCAATAAGCAGAAACTTTACTGAACCTATGAGTTCAGCGCTGTGCTGAAAACTGAACATTCAAAAGAATGATAGAAAATGGCATATATCCTATTCGAAGAGATAAACCAAACTCTTTGAACATAGTACCAAGTGTCTAGTTCCATTGAACATATTCTAGCTATAGAGATCAACATGAGTTACTGGGAAAGGAGAAAGTGCATGAAAAGCTGGTAGTGAGCTGGGGTCTGAGGTGAGATTAACATTTAGATAAATGGAGGAGAGAAGAGAGAATACTAGCAGGAAGAGGGATTTGTGGGCAAGCCATAGATCAGTACTGTGGAGCTAAGCAAACACATCCATAGAGGAAGGATCTCCTCTCTTGTGCAACAACATTCATCTTCTGAGCCCCTGCTGTGGGCCAGACCCTGAATGAAGCTGAACATGCAGTGTCTCATTTAATCCCTGCAACAGAAGCTCTGGTAAGTAGATGTCTTCATTTCCATCACACATCTGAAGAAATCAAAGCCCAGAGACATTAGGGAATCTGTCCAGGGAAGCAGCAAAGCTGGAACTAGCATCCAGGTCTGCTTACTGCCAAAGCCCTTTCTCCTTACACTACAGTATCTTGGATATTTCCTAGGCCCTTCCCAGGGGCTCTATTACGTATTTTTGGGTTTATTCAATAGGCTAGGTTTGGCCAAAACCATTTTCTTGTGTTGGTGCTAAACTTAAGGCACTAAGAAGACTCCAATAGCTGGCTTATTTCTGCATCTACCCCTTCTCAACCTTTCTCCCCCTGGACTCCACCCCACTTAAATGGGTCTTGAAATTTCCCTTGTCCCTGCATCTGCAGGGTCATCTGAGTGCTCTCGGGAAGAATTCTGTGCTACTGGACTCCTGAGAGGTTTGGCATGCTGCTTAAGAGCATAAGACGAGACTTTCTTCTGCTTTTATCCACAGAGGCAAACACTCAAGAAAAGAGGCACCTAGGACACAAATTCTGGTTTTAAACATTATTTGAACCTATAAAATCATCTGTAGTATTTGGTTTCTGATCCCAAGTGACCTAAACCACAAAGTCCACAGGTGTCATTGATAATTTATTTCAAGTTTTCCCAGTTAACAAAAATGAAAAATAAATCTGTTCTCTCCTAATAGTCTCCTAATATTCATGTCTGTCCCAAAGTAAGATTCAATCACTACTAAGTAAATAAAGCCAGAGAAACAGTAGGTAGTATTATTTGTTTTGCAAATAATATAAACATCACTTTTCGCCAATTACAAGATTAATAGTGGATTGCTGTGTGGGGGGGGGCTTACAAAGTAAAAGCACAAAAAAAAATATTGTTTTAATCACCTGTAATTCAACTCCCCCCAAAATTACCACCACTAAAATACATATTTATGTCTTGCTAGTATATGCTTCTCTAAATAATTATATATTAAGCAAAAATAGGAACATCTTGTGATACTGTTATGTAATTGCTTTTTTCTACTTATAAATAGATCATGTCCCCATGTTAATAAAGACTCACATAAAACATGGTTTTAGATAAGGTATCTATCATGAAATTTAGTGGGTTTTTTTGTTTTTGTGTTTTTACAGGGTGATGGTATGTCCCCTAGGGGCCATGTAGAAAATTTGGGGGCTATTTGTGATTATTACAGAAGCTGGAGTTGTCTACTGGCATTTTGTGGTCTAGAGCCAAAAGTGCCAGAATCCCTGACATGAATGAGGCATCCCACACAACAAGGAATTGTTCCATCCCCTGCATGACTTTCAAATGTCCTCTGGGAGTGTTAGAGCCAGAAGCACTTTGCCCTTAGCACAGTGTGAACTGGAACACCATGAAGGCTAGTGGATGAAACAGAAGTATCTAGTGAACACTCAAGGAAGGGGGAAGAGATTAAATTGGATTGTCTCCAACATTCAACCCAGAGCCATAATCCTGATTGTGACACATACAGAAATCCAGCCACATGACTTTTATCTAGTTCTCTCAAAGTTACTAGTTGCCTATTATATTCCTATCTTCTTCCATGATCAGATAACTTAAAATTGTGTATCTTTTTTTTTTTTTTTTTTTTTTTTTTGAGACAAAGTCTTGCTCTGTTGTCCAGGCTGGAATGCAGTGGCGTGATCTTGGCTCACTGCAACCTCTGCCTTCCAGGTTCAAGCGATTCTCATGCCTCAGCCTCCCAAGTAGCTGGAATTACAGATGTGTGCCACCATGCCCAGTTAATTTTCATGTTTTATTTTTAGTACAGATGGGGTTTTACCAGGTTGGCCAGGCTGGTCTCAAACTCCTGACCTCAAGTGATCCACTGCCTCAGCCTCCCAAAGTGCTGGGATTACAGGCATGAGCCACTGTGCTTGGCTAAAAATATATATCTTAAGTGTCATTTCAGTTTGCTACTCCAAATCCTCTGCCTAGACAACTTTGACTTTTAAGCACAAACCAAGAAAACTATAGTGGATGTACAAAAAGATACTGTTTTTAAGATGTTTACTATAGCGGTGATTACAAATATAAATCCTAGAAGTAACTGCCATAGCAAATACTTTGGATTTCATTAAATAAGTGATGGTATATCCATAAAAGGAAATACAGTCATGTATCCCTTAGTGATGGGGAAATGCATCCTTAGGCTATTTCAATATTGTGCAAACATCACAGAGTGTACTTACAGTAACCTAGATGGTATAGCTCACTACACACAAAGGCTATGTGGTATAGCCTAATGTTTCTAGGATGTAAACCTGCAAAGTATGTTACTGTACTGAATACTGTAGGCAACCGTAATACAATGGTATTTGCATATCTAAACATACAAAAGGTACAGTAAAAATATGGTATTTTACTCTTACGGGACCACCATCATACATGTCCATTATTAACTGAAATATTATTATGTGGTACATGACTGTATTTTACAGCCATTCAATATGATATAGTATATTGTATGATATGGAAAAATATAATATTAAGCAGGACATGCAAGTTATATAGCAATGTAATATAATTATATCTAACACAATGTAATATACAGCAAGTTATAATATAATGTAACATAAAGCAATATAATTATACATAATATATTCTTAGAGACAAATTTATATATACATATGTGTATGTACATATGTGTGTATGTATGTATTTATCTATCTAATCCCCAAAATGTTTTAACCTAGCATTAGTTAAGAATAAAAGAAAAAACATATGGATGGTTGAGTGGAAGCTGTGTGTATGTGTATGTCACTATATATAACGTGTGTGTGTGTGTGTGTGTGTGTGTAGTATTTAATATAAACCTTGAAAAGGAATAACTTCATTGACAAATAACTATAACAGAAATATGGGAGTAGCTATTGCTTCATTGGGAAGATGAAGAGTAAGCTAAAGATTAGCCCCATTCTAGTGGTCTCAGGCACACTGAATACTTAACCAGCTGGTCAAAGTTCTAAATTACATTTAAGTTTATACATTCTCTGTCTCATATAATCATTATTGAAATTTCTCCTAAATCTATTTTATGTTAAGCCAAGAAACTTTCCAAGATGTTCAGATGTTAAGGACAAAGTTTCCTGTTTGGTCTCCAAGAAATATCATTTCTAACAAAGCACTATAATGATACCAATGCTTGTAAAACATGTTTCTTATAGAAATTGTATGTTAAAGTATTTGTTAAGGAAAATTAAATTTGTTCACTTTAGCCATAAATGAACTCACCAACCTTGTGATAATTAACCTAACTGCTCTATTACTCATCATACTGGTCTTACATAGAAAAGTATACCACTATACGTGATTATTGTATAATCATAATGCACTCTTGTCTAGCTTTCTACTCTAGGGCCTGCTTGAAGTAAATAGTACTTCTATCAGATTTAAAGCCCAATGCATCCAGAAGCCCCTTTCATGTACAATTTCTCTTTATGACAACATTAGAACAATAGCAACAGTATAAGAATGTACACTACAATGGTAATAGTGGTTATATCTGGGAGGCAAGATAAGTCATTTTTACATCCTTGAGATTTTCTATATTTTCCAATGTTTCACTTATTTTCTTCTTATTATTATTAGTAGTAGCAGCATTTTGAATGAGAGAATGTCTCTAAGTTTCCCTTTTATCCTTATGCCAAATTATTAGTGAAAGTGCTAACAATTTGTCAAATGACCAAGGGCAGACTCCTTTAAAAAACAACAAAAAAGGAGGATTTCATTTCCCAAATAATCAAGTGTCAGCTCTTTTTTCAGCAATTTAAGGACTGGCTGTGGGATTTTTGTGCTCTATGGCAGGGGAGGGGGGATTATTTTTATCTGCATCTTCAGGAGCTTGTATTCTTAAGCTAAAGTCTTTCTATGTCTAATCTTTTAAATGTCTAGAGTGTTGAGCATTTTCAGTGTTAGAGCCAGAAGGAGCCCTAGAAATCATTTGACCTAAACTATTTATGCTAGAGGAGGGGGCCCAGGAATTTGAGTGAAATGACTACGGTCACCTGATAGATGTGAGATAAGACCCTGGATCTCTTCATTTGAATGTTCGTTTCCTTCTACCAGATTGTTTCTGTGTCCATGGAAGGAGGCAGTAGGTGTGGGCAGTGAAAGAGAGTCCTCCTATCTGGCTCCCTTTCTATGTGGGATATTCAACATGAGCTAGGCCAATACCCAGTCATTACCCAACAGTATACCAGGGAGTCTCAAAGCACTGTGAAGACAAGCTATTTTTTATCTCTACCTCATCCCTGCTCCCCTTATAAAACAAAACAAAACAAAACCTTAGGAGCACGCTAATGAGGAAGGAGAAGAACATGCTGGAAATATGCAGAGGTACAGTCCAAGAAGGGAGATATGTCTTTTGTATTATTAATATTAAAAATCTCAGTGCTCATTCTCTTATTCATTCTTTCTCTGTTTAGCACAATGCATTAAGACTCTGCTTACTTCTATGAAAAACATTTAAATAAGAAACAATTAGCTACACACACACACACACACACACACACACACACACACACTGTCTATCTGAAAAACAAAAGATGAAAGGATTTATCCCCCATAGAAAAGTTGCTGCCAACAAAACTTCCTCTTTCTATAAAGCAACAAAGCCCCCAGCTTTCTCTTTCATCTGTAATGTCAAAAAATAGTGGAGGCCATAAAAGGCCATTATCCTTGCTAAGGATCTTCAGCCTCCTCGAACATGGGAATCCGGATAAAGAGGCCAATGAACTGGAACTCACAATGTAACCACCAACCTAATTAACAGTAAGACAATGCTATAGAATAGCTCCTGTTAATACAGACAAGGTCTTTAACAACATTAAAGGTTCAATGCTGTCATAAATTTTAATATAGTATTTTAAACATAAGTGAGTTAATTATTCTCAAAAGTAAATTTACTTAGTAAGAAATCCCCAACTGCTTTAATATTTGCTTACATTCATAAATTTCCCTTTGTCATATCTGAGGGTTTACAGGATTGGCACTGGCTTTAGCTCTAAAAATCAGTCAAACTAATGCATATTCATTAAGTGGCTACTCAATACAGATTGATGGTACTCATCTTGGTTCCATTACCAAGGGGAGAGAGAACTTGAGCAAATCACAGCCTCACTGGATGTCAAAGGAGAAAATGAGAGCTGTATTAAATGATTACTAAGGTTTCTTCCAGCTCTAACTAACTGCAGTTGTTTAATTTTACGTTTTGAAAATGCCATGTATTGAGGAATATGCCACAGTAGTATAACGACACAGTCCTTCCACTCATGCATTGAAAGTCCATGGTAAAATGCAAACGTGTCATCTGGAAAGAGATGGCATTAAGACAATATCAGCCATCACCATATGATAAGCCATTTTCATCCAGGAGGACTTAGCTCCAGGGAGCTACAGAGTCCCCAGGAGCAGCATTTGCCAGGAAGAAAAGGACTGAAGCAGGCATTATAAATCAAATGCCTATGGAAGCTTGGCAAAGAGCATAAATAAACGAGGAGAACTGGGTGGGAATTGTGAAAAAATTGAAAGCTACTCATCCACTCCAGCTAGTTGTTGCCTTTGAGGAATGTAGGCCCTGGGTTATCCTACCTTTAGATTTTTCCAAAGAAACCCAAAAATCTGTAAAAACTCTTGATTTTAAAATGTTGATTCAAAATAGTTTAACTTCGTACAAGCCAAATATGCCTCCACATCAGAGACATCTGTAGGACACCAAATTTGAGACCTCTAATGTGTGGCACTGTGAGGCCAAGGAACATAATATAGGGAAGGGCAGAACACGGCAAATGGGAGGAAGGGTGCAGTGAAAGAGGATGCAAGTGGCTAAAACTGTATCTGAGGTTGGCTCTGTTAAGGGAAATCAGAAAAGCAAGCAAGCTTGGAATTAGACATTAGGAGAAGGGTTCTGTTGAAAGAAAAACTTTAGCTGAATTAAATTTAAAAGGGTTTAATTGAGCAAGGAACAATTCACGAATCGGGCAGCCTTCCCAGACAGAGTAGGCTCAGAGACTCCAGTGCAGCCACATGGTGTAAGAAGAGTTATGGACAGAAAAAGGAAAGTGACATACAGAAAACAGAAGCGAGATGCAGAAACAGCTGGATTGGTTACAGCTCAGCGTTTGCCTTATTTGAACATGCTTTGAACAGCTGGGCACCTTGGCCACAACTTGGTGACTGGCACAAGAGCAAGCTGCAGTCTATATAAAACTCCATTTAGGTTATAGTTCACGATGTACAGAGAAACCTTTAGGCTGAACTTAAAATATGTAATGAGGCAGCTTTAGGCTAACCTTGATTTAAAAGTTCTAAATCTTCTCTGGGGTCACGTGTTTTCAAACTTGGATGCAGAAAGACATTAGGACAGGGGTTCTAAATATTTTCTGGGGTTATATGTGCCATATGAGAGTCTGATAAATGTTTTAGAGATTTTCACTAGAAAAATAAACATACATGTAGTGGACAGAAAAATGGGTCCCCAAAGATGTCCATGTCTTCATCCTGTCCCTCCTCTGCCACCTTACGTTATGTGACAAAAGGGACTGTGAAAATGTAATTAATGACCTTGAGGTAAGGAAATTATCTGAGTGAGCCCAATCTACTCACATGAATCCTTAAAATCAAAAAATGTTTCCCAGCCATGATCAGAGAGAGATGTGATTACAGAAGAATGATCAGAGAGAGGCAATGTTGGTGGCTTGAAAACGGAGGAAGGGACCGTGAGCCATGGAATGTGGGCAGCCTCTGGAAACTGGAAAAGGCATGGAAATGGACAGATCCTTCCCTACAACCTCTAGAAAGGAGAGCAACCCTGCCAACACCCTTTTTTTTGGAGGAGGTGCAACCCAGTGAGACACATATTGGACTTCTATCCTACAGAACTATGGGATAATAAATGTGTTGTTTAAAGCCACAAGTTTGTGGTCAGTTATTACAGTAGCAATAATAGAGCATATATACACAGATACTTGGGCAAAAACTTTCACAGACCTTCCTGAATCTCATCCTCAGAAATATATAAAATCTCCTTGTGCTGAAAAGAACTCAATATACAACATGAGAGCTCCGAGAGCTGTAGGTATGAAACTAGTTGGCATTCCCGGAAAGATCAATGCCCACCTCATGACCTCAATCCACTCCAAAATCTCACTTCTACTAAGATAGATTTATTTTCTGAAGAATAACTACTCCTTTGAGCCTCACCCAAATGATGTGTGACCCCCAGGAGCAAGGCGACTCCTTGCTACAGAGAGATCTTTCTTCCTTTTCTTATAGTGTTCATTACGTTAACAGCATTGTCCCCCAACCCACTCTCCCAACAAAAGTGGCATTTTACACCTGCTGAGACTTAGCCTGGCTTATTCCTTCACTCTGAACCCGACCTAGGTCTGGAGTGTCCCATTACAGTATCATGTCTCTATCAAGATCCTATTCAGCATGATATGCCCAAACCTGGCCAGATGCTAGCTTAAAACAGAAGAGGAATGTTATCAGGAATGTGAGCTACCTGATTCAAAGATGTTTTTAGCCTCAGATCTCATTTCACCAGTTCATCAAATTTCACAATCCCTGTAATATTTTGAGATGGATTTTTTTTAAGTTCCATTACAATGTCCCTTGGTGATGTCACCATGGTTCTGATAAATAACTGTAGTTTAAAGGTTACTTAACGAACGGTACTAGACATAACTGCCTTCACAGCACTCTTGATATGTAACTTAGCACCAGATCCCGCGATTGCTGACAGTGGTGCACAGAACAGTCGGGAATGTTGCTAGGTCAGAAAGTTCAATTCTGTGAAAGTGGGACATGAAAGATGAGAGATGGGGAGAAGAAAAAGACAACAAGGTATTTACGGTCCTATGAAGGTTTGCTAAGGAGCAGAGGAAGAGAGATACAAAATGGGACATACAATGGTTTTAAGATTACTGAACATCAAGCATCTAAATGCTAATACCATTTTCCCCTATTGGCCTCTGTTAAATATCCACCCCTACAGGACCACCATATATTCTATATATAAGCATTAATGACTTTGTTCTGGTTTTTATTTGTTTTGTTTGCTTTTATACTATTTTGAAATTTGCATGAGGATATAGTTGACTTCATTCTTGCTGAGAGAGAGAGTCATCAGGCTGGTGGGTCACTGACTAAATTGATTCTAGTAGCAAATAATAGCTTTCTTACAATAATACCTCAAACAGAAGGGAGAATGTCCGGATTAGTGGAGAAATTATAAGGCTGAATCCAATAGGTATTACCTGAGGTCAGGTAAGAGTAAACACATAAAAGAAGTCGGCTCGTGAAAACGGTTATAAAAGGTGCCCATGAATCCACCTGGATAGTGAAGCACCCTACCTTTGAGGTCTCCTTCAACCCTCTGAAGAACTGTTATTCTAAATTTAGTATATTGGATATTTAAAAGTACAACTGCATAGCACAGCCAATCTTCTCTGTAGTTGTTGATTTAGACTGTGCTGCCTTAGAAAAACAATTCTAAAGGTCAGGCTTAGAAGCACAGCCCTCCCTTTCCACTGAGTGAGGGCTATGATTACACTGTACACAAGATCCTACAAAGACAGCTGACACAACTAGTGATTGAATTCTTTCTTCTGTTTATTTCCAGAAGAGACTTTCCATAGACAGCTGCAATGCCAGGCTCCCCATCAGAACGTCATGCCAACCTTTCTGCAGGCTGCTTTCCACCCACATCCTTGCCCTGCATCCAGGGCTGTCTCCAGCAGGTCTAGCAGGCTAGAGAGGCCATCCCTGGGGCTATGGCAGGGCTAAGGTCACAGAAAGACACTTGGGTCAGCACAGAATCTGCACCTGCCGTGCTGCAATCAGACATTTGTGGGTTCAAAGTCTGGCTCAGTCTTTTTCACTTGTGTAACGTCAGGCAAGCGCCTTAATATCTTTCAGACTATGAGTACACAGCTTTATGAGAAAGTGGAGAAGGCTAAATGAGAGACTGTGTAAAAGTCAGCTGGTATGGTCCTACCTGGTCAATACCAATTTATCACCATCACAAAGGAAAATCGAATTCTCTCTAGCATAGAATAAAGAATACAAATGGATGAAATTGGCATTTCTTTCCAAGGGCAGGACCTGTCTCCATTTCCCCTGAGCCTTAAGGTAGACTACCTTCAAATGGAAGACAGAGAAAGTAGGTCATTTACCTTCCTCTTAAACTCACTCAGCGATTCTCCTTCTAGGCACCTTTAAGCAGTTTTTCTGACTATAAGGAATGCCAACAAAACTCAAAAAGCCTTGCTTCTTGTGTGGGGGTGGCAAGCACACAGTTGGCATTTCTGAGAAAGGAACCACAGGCACAGCATGGCTGCTGACGACAAAGGGCCCACCTTGGTTGAAGTCGCACTGCTTCTTGGCACCTGAAGGCATTGTTTTGTGGACTTTCATGAGCTGGCGTTCCTGCTCTCCCCTGACACTCTGACTGACTGGATACCACATGCTCTGTCTCCTGCAAGAAGAAACAGCAAAAGTAGATGAGCTGTCAACAGCAATCAGTTCCATATCGTTATTAAGCCAGAAGTGGGTCTCAGGGCAGGGAAGCAGAAATGCATAACACATTCTGCTGATTGTAATGTGGGAAGGGAGCCAATTCAGAGGTCCAAATTTTTAAAAGCTTCTATCAATCAGTTGCTGCAAGGTTACAGAATAAAGAAAAAAATAATAATAAATCTAATGTCCAAAAGATATGGCATAGCCTTACAATAAGAATTTTACAGACATTAAAAATGATGTCATAGAAGAATATTGAATGAATAGATACATCTGAAAAGATAATTCATAGAACAATATTTTAGTATAGGCTTGTTTATGCAAAAATAAACATATGTATGAATGTTCACACAGACACATACCCCCCCACACACAAATTGGAATAAGTTGAATCAAAATCTTAACTGTGACTAACTCTGAGGTGTTATGTTTGTTTATTTTTGGAGCCCATATATATATTTTCTAAGTTTTATACAATAAACAAACATTATTTCCATAGTAAGAGAAAAATTTAAGTTAATCTGAAAACTAAAGAACAAATAATTTTTATAAATTCCAGATCCCAAGAGTCCTTGATACCTCTCCCTCATCCTGCCCCCCACAACAACACACACACACTATTGCCATTGGCTACACTGCAGCTAAAGAAACCACAATGTGGGTTATCCATGATGCAATTGCTCATTAACTTAAAAAAAATCCAGAGTGCCAAACACTCTACAGAGTACCATAAACACACCAAAACTAAAACTAATCTGGATTCAGTACAAAGACATGCATACATACCAAAAGTGAAAGATTTATATATATTCAACAGTTCCACTCTATCATCCTCAAGCTATGTCAAACCTCTAACTAAAAAATTTTCTTTAGAGTAAAATAACCCTTCTTTAACCTAGTAAAAGAGATGCTAAAACAAAAATCTGTGAAAATTCAGTAACTCCAGATGGGTACCATGATACAGGAAAATTATTCAAGTAATACAATGAATTTAGGTCTTCTGGTGTAATATATTATGGTCACAATGGAGACCCACTTCCTCTATTAGGGTTGTGGGTTGAAGTCATTACAGGTGTCAATGTGTCAGGTGTCTTAGGAATCATGTTTCCAGCACACTAGAACAACATGGTGAGGCTATTTGCCAAGAAGTCATCACAAGCCTCTAAAACAAAATCATATGAATGCCTTCATAGGAGAGGGGTAAAACGGGTACAGCTGGGCAGAGCTATGGGAAAGGAAAGAATTAGCCCTATCAAGATCTTCTCTTTAATTCTTCAAAGCCTCCAGCTTCAGATAAGAAGACACACCACATGAAAAGTTTCCATTAGTATGCACTAGTTCCCTAGACTTAGTTGCTGGAGAAGAATTCTATAGCTACCCAAATATTGGTCAGATTCCCCCACACAATGGTTTTCATGTGAGGCAGTGTTCTGCTTGCTACTTGTTCAGTGTATGACCTTGGCCAAATTATATAAATGATCCGGTCTCAGTTTACTTTTCTGTAAAATGAGGATAATACCATCAATTCCACAAGTGCCTGTCAACTAGAGGCATACAGCAGATACCAACTACTACTGATAACAATATTGCTTTCATAAAAATTTTCTTAAAGCTCAATATTCTGAACCCAGTGCTCAGGTAATCCTTGGAGAATTAAACCAAATGAGTTCATCAAAAGAAAACCTATTTTTGTGGTGGAATGCTTGTTTCACATTTTTATACTAATAGCAATATTATTTTAAACATTATATTTAGAAGCCTCAATAGATGTAGGCCTTAAGAAATGACCCTTCTGAACTCTAAAATGTTTAAACCAAAAATGTACATTTTATTAAAACTTTACCTTTTTAGGAAAGAGTAATGTTTGATTTTTGTTTCAAAGACAGTATTTTATCTAACTCTTTGAACCCCCAAGGAGTTGAGAAGGATGAGAGAGGCCAAACTCTGCTGGATTACCTTGGATCTAGGATGTATCTTAGAGATGAATAACAACAGCTTTAGAGAAAGTGCCTCCTTAATATGCTTAGATCAGAGATCTCAAAGGACTGCAAGAGAAGAACTCTTCTCTAGAATGGGAAGATAAGGAGTGTTTGGACACAGCTATCAAGTCCCTGATTCAAATGGGGAAAAGAGTGGCACTGTCACCTATGTTTCTTTTCCCCACCAAGAATTTCAAACCTCAAGATAGTAGGGAGAATTGAGGAAGACTAAGTAAGAAGTCTGATACAAATTATCCTAACGCTGATGAATGGAACAGGCTCTGACGTGATTGTCATGACAGGCTGCTCTTCCCAATGCCAAAAGTTACATTGTGCTTCAAAGTTCTGATCTCTAAGCCCCTCTCAGATCAGAAACCCAAGCACAGCCTTTCTTAGAAAATACTGAATTTATTCTTCCATCCAAAGATCCTTATGATCTTGGAAAATATTTCGCTCATAAGAAAAGGAATAAAGATTTTTTAGTTTAGTTCCTTCAGTCCATTATCTCCTCACGGAATGACCACCTGTCGGTCAATAGCCCCAGCAAAGCTTACATGAGAATCAATGAGCCTTCAGATGCTTCTAATTTCTAGGCTTAAAGTCTTCTAGCTGATGTCCCACACAGCCTGAAGCAGACATAGGCCTCCCTACTGTGCCCTAAGTGAGTTTCTGACCCACAGAAACCATGAAAGGTAATATATGATTATTGCTATTTTAAGTTTTGTGGTTATTTGTTATGCAACAATAGATAACTAAAACACATTACCTTTCCTCTATTCTAAGATACCATCAATTATAAGCCATCATTGTTTGGATTACATAATAGTCTCTTAGGAAAAAAAATAATGTCACATTAAATGCATCCATCAATTTTAAGAAACATTCAAAACGAGAAAGGTGAAAGTCTGAACAGATGTGTGCATTGACATTAAGGAACTACCCAGCATGCCCAGGAAAGCCTGACACGTGACAACCCAAGAAATCCCAACACAAGAACCTTACAGGGAATAGGGGAGGAAAACCCAAGCCTTAGTTGTCTCAACTTTAAAAAATAATTTCATGCTTTCTCCTAAAGAAAAAAGACAGAAGAAATGGGGATATCATCTATTGAATTAATAAAACAGTAGCTTTCAAAGGTCTTGTGCTGCCAGCTGCCATTTATTCATAAAGATATAAAGGAAAAAGTAGAAAATGAGAATAGTACTACTCAATCAAATTTATCTGCCTCTATAAGAGATTTATTTAGCCAGACGCATGAGAGGTCAAGGCTTACTTCCTTGGTAAGTCCGTTTCTCTGTTCCAGCTGGACTCCACCACCTGGTCAAAGTTAACTAAGGCTGCCAAAGAAAGTCCTTAGAGTAAATAACGTATTTGTAAAAGATTGAGAGTTAACATTTTGTTCCCATCCCACCCCCTGAAAAATAGATGACAACATCAAGAAAGGAAATAAAGCACATTTGATCACCTTTGCCCATTTACACTTCATCACTGTTTAGAATCAGCCATAACATTCAGTTCAAAAGTTCTAGAACATTAAAGTAGGGTATGTATTCTAAAATAACAGATATATTTTTACCTAAAAACAATCACTACTATATACAAAGCATTTTGACATTTGAGAGGGTTATAGAGAAGTAAATAAGACAGTCTTGCCCCCAAAGAACTTCAAAATCTACTTCTTTCATAGTCTAAATGGTAAGAGAGCAGATTCTAACTTTTTACTTCTACGTTAATGTGTCTGTCAAATGGTCAGATCCAAGCTGACCAATGAGAATGAGGGAAAAAGCCAAGATCCTCTGCTCCATGCTTGGTCTTCCTGCCACCTGGCTAACTGCAGCCTGAATGGACACCTGGAAGAAAGGGCGTCACACATCTTTTCCTGTTCCCTGCCATTTTCCTCTTCCTCTACCCTCCACCTCACCCCCAGTATGTCCCAAGTCTGCCTCAGTGGGATGATTTGTTGGTTCTCTGCCAAATGCAGGGACCATCAAATTGACTACGTTCTGAGACCGTTCATAAGAAAGCTGTCCATGAAACAAACATCATTTAGGCTATTTATCTGATCCAGGTGCAGAGGCTACGACAGTATGCATGATAACAAAAGGAAAGCTATTAACTCAAGAGGCTCAAAACCCAAGCTTAGTTAAGGAAAAATTAGCTGTCCCTAAAACAGAATGGTGAAATACGATATTTTGTTCTTATTGGGATTTTAGTGAGTTCAACTGACTCTTGTAGGACTT
Organism: Cacajao melanocephalus; assembly: GCA_963573385.1. Classification (NCBI taxonomy): domain Eukaryota; kingdom Metazoa; phylum Chordata; class Mammalia; order Primates; family Pitheciidae; genus Cacajao; species Cacajao melanocephalus. The sequence goes on from CAUYLG010009113.1 coordinate 69,715, forward strand.
GGGATAATCTAGTTTTGATCAAACGGCATGGCCATTGCTTCAGGCCGTTCCAAGTTCTTCCATTCATACAAATCCATGGCCATAAAGAAAAAAACGAAAACAATTTTCCATTCTTATCCCAGTTCTTGCCCATCTGCTCTGTCTGAAAGTCAGAAAGGTACCTTTGGGCCTCTAGTATGTACACCCTCTAAATCTTCCTTCCAAGATGTGATCAATCAAAACATCAAATCTTCATCTTCTCATACTTTAGGTCTTCTCTGTGTCCATTCTCTCTCAAAATTGATAAAACTTTATTTTCTTCAACTGCTAGATTAAATTTTAAATTAAATAGTTCTATAGCTTAATAACTCTATTGTTAATAACAATGCTTTGCATTTACGAGAGCAAGTACTTCCCAAAAGCTCTAATTAAGACATGATTAATATATCTGACAGCATATAGTTTGGAAAATCTTATATTTTCAGTTCTTAAGGTGAACAAGAGAAAGTGTTGTAAATCTACCATATCCTACATCACCCAAATGTCTCTCTTTTCTTAACATTCACATATCTGTGAAAGTGACTTGATGTCCTTCTGAATAATTGGGGAATTTTAAAGGTGTTTATATCCTGATAAAAGAAACTATTGGACTATTACATTTATGTCATAACTGGGTTAAAGGGGGTCCTGTAAGAGCTGATTTAAATTTCCTTTCAAAAATGTGTGTCTATTATTTAAAATTTTCTGGCCCTTTAAGAAATAGGGATCTAAGAGAACAGTTTCTTCAGACCTATTTTTAAAACTTATTTCTGGCCATCTTACTCATTATTTCAACAAAGAAATAAAATAAGTCATGGAAAAAAGCAGGCATAGGCTCAAAATCCACACATATCCATGAAGTAGGATGTCCTCTGATTCTACTTTTTTTTTTTTTGAGACCAAGTCTCACTCTGTCACTCAGGCTGGAGTGTAACAGTGCGATCGCGGCTCAGTGTAACCTTCACCTCCCAAATTCAAGTGATCCTCCTGTCTCCAGAGTAGCTGGGATTACAGGTGCGTGCCACCATGCCCAGATAATTTTTGTATTTTTAGTAGAGACGGGGTTTCACCAGGTTGGCCAGGCTGGTCTCAAACTCCTGACCTCAGGTGATCCACCCACTTCGGGCTCCTAAAGTGCTGGGATTACAGGCATGAGCCACAGAGCCCAGCCTGATTCAATTTCTTTTCTTTTCTTTTCTTTTCTTTTTGAGATGGAGTCTTGCTCTGTCACCCAGGCTGGAGTGCAGTGGTGTGATCTTGGCTCACTTCAACCTTCGCCTCTTGAGTTCAAGCAATTCTCCTGCCTCAGCCTCCTGAGTAGCTGGGACTATAGGTGTGTGCCACCACGCCCTCCTAATTTTTGTATTTTTAATAGAGACAGGGTTTCACCGTGTTAGCCAGGATGGTCTGGATCTCCTGACCTTGTGGTCCGCTCACCTTGGCCTCCAAAATTGCTGCAATTACAGGCATGAGCCACCGTGCTGGCCCTAATTCTATTTTTTTTGAATCTGTGATATATATTACTAGGTTACTGCTTTGTTGTAAGAATTTCTAGTAGAAAATGGACATTCAATTATGCTATCTATCATATATATTTTCTAAATCTATTAATATTCACTGAGTGCTTGCTCTGTACCAGGTACTAAACTAGGCACCTTCTATGTAAATTTTCTTATTTACTAGGAGGTAGGTTTTGGTCCCCTAGTTTCCTCAGTGAGAAAAATGAAGTGAAGAAAAGGCAGATGACTTACCCAGGCCAAAAAGATTGCCTTTTATACGTGAGGTGCCTTTCTGAAGACCTTGCAAAGTTTGACTGACTTTTACGTATTTTAAGACTATTCTTATGATAGCAGATACTGGGTATTTCCATTCACCAGGTAATGTGAAAAGATTTCAATAAAATCAACACAGTTTATAATTCAATAGGCCCAAACAGCTTTGAAATTATGCAGTTCTTGATCGATTTGAGAGGAACTGCATTAATTCAAGTTGTTTGCCTTAAAAGTGATTTAATACTTTATATTCAATACTTAATTCAAAATTGTATAAAATGGACCAAACCAGATCACATGACTGAGCTAGAGCACCAGTTCCTAACCCCAATATCCTAAACCCAAATCCAGAGTTCTTTCCATTATATGTTCTAACCACCCATATTTACTACAGAACTGAGAAGTGTCCCATGCCAGTCTGTGTGAATACAGTCACAGTTAAAATGTAACAGCTGGGTGGGTGGCATTCAAGTGTAAAATCAATGGAGTACACAAAAGAGTAGAAAAGAATCGTGAGGCATGCGTGTTTTTCAGTAGTATTTGTTTTTTCTCCTCTCTAGCATGTGGGTTAAAGGACACAGGGACTCTGAAGTGAGGGAGATTCATAAAAACCTAGTCTTCTCTCTAATGGGTGTGAGACTGGGGGCAGGGAAGCAGGATTTACCAGCTGTGAGACGTAAGATAGCTGCCTTGAGTATTCTGACAATCAACTACCCAAAATCTAGCTACTTATCTCTAGGAATCCTTGCATTTCTGCTCCTGCCCCACCGAGGAGTTAGGCCTTGAACAGGTCTCCAACTCTCCAATTACATCACCTTGCTGAGACTACAGAAGGCTCCAAACAGCATAAAGCCTGAAGGAAAGCAAAAGGCAAATAGTTTCTCAGCATGATCACATTGCTTCACTCCCTCACAGCACTAGTATTGGTAATTACCATGGCCAAGCCCTGAAATACACTTACCCTGACCTTAGAACCAGCCTGATCCCTCACAGCTAATGAGATGTCCTAGACTTGACCACTGTAACTCCTAGGATCCAGAAACTGGTCATCTTTGCAGCTTTATGGGATTCCTGGTTTTCTGATGACATTCATTCATCACTCAAATATTTGGTCCCTATCAGGGGAAATATTCTGTGCTCTTCCTAGTTCCTGCCCTCAGGGAGCTCACAGTCAACTTAGTAGTGGCAATGGTAGTGGGGGACCGAAGAGGTAGCAGGACACAAACTATAAACAGGCAATTGCAGTATAGTGTGATCAATGCTACAACAGGATAAAGACAAAGTGTGAGACGCTTTGAGAACATACAGGAATGGCACCAAGCCTAGCTCTTGGGAGAAGTATCACTGAAGTGGCCTAAAGGATAAATGAACATCAACTGGAAGAAACAGCATGATGGGGAGGCAGAACATATCAAGGCAAACATGTGTAAGTAAGAGTATGGAATGTTCAAGGAACTCCGGATGGGTGACTATGTTTAGAGTGAGAGTCAAAGGTAGGGATGGTGAACGAGGCAGGCGAGGCACAGGCAGAAGCCAGATCATGGGAAACCTGTACGTATGAAGACTTACCAGTCTTAAAGAGTTTGGGCTTTATTCCACTGGCAATGGCAAGCCACTGAATATTAGAAGTAAGGCATGTTTAGATTTGCACTGGAGGAAGATCATCTTGTGTGGATCAGCTTGTGAGGATTAGAAGGTGAAGAGGAGGAGTCAAAGAAGGAAGGATAGTTAGAAAATTAGAGCATCCCAAGCAAGAGATGACTGTCACTTGGATGACAGAGGTGGTAAGTAGTATGGAGAATAAGAAATTAGCTTAAAAAAAATTAAAGAGATGGAAAAAATAGGTCTGGAGATTGACAGAATGTGGTTGAATGAAAAAGAAGGACCGATGGTGATGCCAAATCTCCAAGTGGGAAAATGGGGCAAATGCTATTGCTGCTCCCTAAGACGGACACAGGAAGAGAAACTCTGCTCAGGGAGAGTTGTGTGTGAGGGACCAATGCAGCATAAGCAGGCAATGATAAACAGAGGGGCTGGATTCTTAGACACAGACCAGGGCTGGCAATATATATTTGAGGATGATCAGGAGGGTGACCAAAACCACAAGTCAGATAACACCATTCAGAGTAGGCAGAGAGGGAAGATGAAACTTGGGAGAAAACCCTGAGGAATGCCAATATTTATAGCACTAATGGTATATTGTTAAATCAAAACTCAAGCTGCAAAATAATGTATATATAGTAAGAACCCACAGAGAGAGGTGGAGGGGTAGATCAATATGTTTGTATATAAGTGTGTGTGTGTGTGTGTGTGTGTGTGTGTGCATTATGACTCTGCACTTGTGGTTTTTTATGTATGGTATGTTAATTTATAAGTTACTTAATTGCTTGAATTGTTTAATGAGTGTGTGTTGCTTTTACAATTTAAAATAAGAATATTTAATTTTAAAACATTTAAGGTATAGACAGATGGAAATGATACTACAGAGAAGACCAAGAAGGAGAAATAGAAATAAAATGCAGAGCAAGTTATCATGAAATCTTCAAGAAGGAAGCTCATTGCCTGACCCATTTGTTTCATATTGCAATGAAATGCTAAAGAATTTTGACTCCATAAGGAAAACAGGGTAAGACAATAAAAGAAACATTAAATATTAGTAAAATACACTCAATAGTATGACTTCTGTCTTAAGATGTGATAAATAATGTTCTTTAAAATATGTGCCACTGTTCCTTATGTTCTACTTGTGTTAAACTTTAACAAAGGCATAAAATTTTCAAAAGCAATGAATCAATAATCATGGTTAAATGGAACACCTGGAGCAGTGAGTCAGCACCTATAAATACGGTAACACAAGCTTAAGCCTTTCTACTAGAACTTAGTCCTATGCATAGAACAGAGGTATGATAAGAAGGCCCCTTTGTCATGTCTGTCCCCACTCCTTAGTCATATGGCCTCTCAGGTCTACTACAGAAGCCAGTGAGTTATTTTGAGTTCAAAAGGTGATTATGGTTTTAAATATAGGAAATGCTAATTTGGGGGAGTTTTTTGTTGTTTTTCCCCTTTTTTTTTTTTTTTTTTGGTAAGAGACAAGGTCTTGCTATATTGCTCAGACTGGACTCTCCAACTTCTGGGTTCAAGTGATCCTCCCACCTTGGCCTCCAAAATAGCTGGGGCTACAGGCACATATTACCATGCCAGGCTTTAATTTCTGTGATTTTAATATAAATTAAGTACATAGGGATATTTTAAATTATCTCCCTCTGAGCTGAAGTTTAAGATCCCTTAAGTACCCTTTACTTGCCCTTTGGGAGGCCGAGGCGGGGGGATCACCTGAGGTCAGGAGTTTGAGACCAGCCTGGCCAATATGGTAAAACCCTGTCTACTAAAAATACAAAAAATTAGCTGGATGTGGGGGCACACGCCTGTAGTCCCAGCTACTCGGGAAGCTGAGGCAGGGGAATCGTTTGAACCTGGAAGAGGGAGGTTTCAGTGAGTTAAGATCGTGCCACTGCACTCCAGCCTGAGTAACAGAGCAAGATTCCATCTCAAAAAAATAAAAATAAAAATAAATAAATAAAAAATACCTCTTACTTAAAATAGAGCATTACCTTCCCAGGAAAAGCCCCTCTTTTATTTCATTTTTTTTTTTTTTTTTTTTTTTGCTGGGAAGGCAAACAGCCTGTTGATATGGAATCTCTACCATGTTATTTTCTGAAATTATTAAACTATATCTGTTATTCTTTGCTTTCAAATATCCCTCAATGTTTCATTTTGCAAGCTCTCTTGTTTGTTTTATTTAGCTTAGCAAGAATCAAATTATTCTTGAAGCAGTCATGAGAAAAATCCAAAATTACCATCACAAAGATTATTCCAGCTACTAAAGCTGCTACATTATTGTCACAGCTTTCAATACTAGGCTCTCCTTATATTCTTGTATCAACAAGGGACATCTCTGCCTTCCTTTCTGCTGAACCAGTCATTGAGGAGTTTAGGGCAAGTCCAGCTGTTCTCACAAAATGTGGAACAGTTAACAAAGGAGGATCACGTCATTCCAACATTCCCCTTATAAAGACATTGTGGAAGCATCAGAGCTCTCCCATCTTATAATGAATGCATGGTTCTGTATTTTGTTTTTTTCTTTTGAGAAAGACAAGAGATGGCAAGGGAATGAGGAAGAAAAATATTATCTCAGAAACCAGAAATGTGACATGGATTTCACTTTCATGGAAATCAATTTAAGAAACTTTTAAAAACTGGGATAAAAATAAGGAGGAAATGGAATATTATGTACAGTCCTATCTCAAACTAAAAACAAATTAACAAAAATAATAAATCAAATCCTGACAACAAAATTATTCTAAGATATCTTAAGAGAATAGACATGTTGAAAATAGTGGTATCTTATGAATGCCTAGCATTCACTTGCATTTTCATGGTAATTTAAAGATGTCAAAACTTTCATGTTAGGTAAACAGTAATGCTCCAGTATACCCTCAGTAATACCCAAGGTGCTAGATTTGGGAAATGAGGTTCCACAAAGGTGCAAAATAATAAAAGGTCTCCAGCTACAATGTTAGCATAAAGCAGGACCAACTCTACAGCGGCCAACTTTCATTTTATCAAAGGCTGCTCAAATAGCCTCTACGTCTAATATCCTAACTAACAGTCATTAGGGCTGTTTATCTCTAAATGTTTTATCAGACTCTTTAGCCACAAGTAGAATATATTCCCCGAGAAGTGATCCCTTTAGGAAGTATGCTTCCTTCTACGCAATCAGAGCAGACAATACATTCGGATTGTGCTCCCAAAGTGCTAGGATTACACACGTGAGCCACCATGCCAGCCAAGTCTACCCGCTTTCTATGGCCTGCATTGTGCCTCTTAACCTGGGGTCAAGTCCACTGGAGATAGGAATGGCAGGAATGCTCTGCAGGGGGTTGCAAGCCCACCAGATACACAATGACATGAAAGCTCCATGAAGGCCACTCTCACGTCCCATTCATTCTCCATAATCTCACATAGACATTATGTGATAAATATTTTTGAATGAGTTATTAGCTTAACTCATTAACGTGGCATAGTATCCTGGGATAACAAATTTAAGTGATGATTTAGAGAGACATTGACCCTAAGATCACTGTTTTATTTTTTAAGAAAAAAGTAAATAATGCTGCTTACCAGCTTCTATACAACATTTATTATAAGGAGCATACTGACTTCAGTGATATTAAAGTGTTAGAAATATGTGAATCTTAGGATTGATGAAAAGAGGTCAATTCTGCAGCGTGCAATGTTCACACCATGCACTCAACAATGGGCACCACCACTATGACCACCGCTCACAACTCAGATCTCATTTCTTGCTGCATTCACTCCCACTCCTAGAGCTGACTTCTTGGCTTCTCATCTCAAACCAAAATTAGGGAGTGTACTTCTGACTGGTATCAGCCTAGTCGTGCCCATGTTCTAGCTGAAAGGGAGGCTGAAAAAGCAAATAGTGGCTTATTCAGTTTTTATAGTGAATAAAACATTCTTCTTTTCTCCCTCCAATGGGAAATTCTCCAAGCACAAGAACAGAGTTCAGATGCTTGGCAGCCAAAATAGAATGACAAATATCCCCTATAGGGAGATTTCAAAGAAACTCTCACCTATGGTAAAAGTTCATTCTCCTCAGCTGTTAGAACTTAGAAATAGAAAATGTTTGCAAAGCACCAGAATAAGAAAACTCATTAGGATGGAATCCAAGGCTCTTACAATCCAGCCCCTATAAACTTCCTGTCTAGCTTCCATCACCCCATCCTTTCCACATCCTGCAATCCACAGATGACAAATTAGGTGGCAGCTCTTGAATTCCACTATCACTCACGTCTTCACTCACAGTGTGTTCCCTCAGCTTAGAAAACCTCCCTCCTCCTGAAATTTTCTCTACTTAAATAACTCCTATTTTACAACTTGGGCCAAAAATCACCTCTTGTGTGAACTTTTCCATATAGCCCTTGTTTTTGTGATCTTTTAGCATTTTATTCATAATTCTATCATTTGAAGGAAGAGGTCCCTACCCAATATCTGAACAAAAAACTGAATTCATTGCTTGCTAAAGCAAGGAAAACTGCACTTTCAGAGGCATTCTCCTTGAGCAAAGCAGAGAGAGCTGATCCTCCTCAGGGCTTGGAGACCCTTAGAGTTCAGGGACTGGCAGACTGCCAGAAGCTGGAATGTTTAGGCATTAGTTGACCTTTAGCAGCAGCAGCAAAGCTGGAGTGGGAATGCTGCTGACTGGCTGACTAGCCTGGGATGTACACTGGAGTTTCGCTGTTACCAGTTGTCTGGCTTTACAACTGTGTGTGTTGTTGGCTAGCTTTCAGAAGCAAGCTGACTGGCTAGCTTACAGAAGCACAAATGATTGCCAAAGCAAGTTGTTACTAACTCAGCTAAACAGGTACAAAACACAGTTCCGATGGTTATTGGTCACTGTGGCCACAGAACAATAGGTCTTTTCCAGAAAGGATATGAGATTTTTCATTTTCTTTTTTCTTTCTTTCTTGTGTGTGTGTGTGTGTGTGTGTGTGTGAGTTGGAGTTTCACTCTTGTCACCCAAGCTGGAGTGCGGTGGCATGATCTCGGCTCACTGTAACCTCTGCCTCCCTGGTCGAAGCAATTCTCCTGCCTCGGCCTCCTTAGTGGCTGGGATTAGACACCTGCCACCATTCCTGGCTAATTTTTATATTTTTAGTAGAGATGGGGTTTCACGAGGGGAGCCAGGCTGGTCTCGAATTCCTGACCTCAGGTGATCTACCCACCTCCCAAGGTGCTGGGATTACAGGCGTGAGCCACCGTGCCTGAACCAAACTTTTCAGTTTTTATTCTCACCATTGTTACAATGTATTAGGGTACAATAACCATACTAATAGTGAACATTCTAACATTTATTGAGCTTTTACTATGTACTATATATTACAGTAAATACTTTAAAAGGATTATCTCATTTAATCCTTCAAACAAACCCTATAGTTGGCTCGTATTATCCCTCATTTTTCAGACTGTTAACCTTAGGTATCTTACCAGGATTCAAAGACAAACAGAACGACAGCAGAGGCAGTGCTCTTACCAGTGCATGCTAAGGACTCCGCCTCCTGTTCCTATCACTGTTTCCCCAGGATAGGTAACATGCCTGTCCCAAGCACAAACACCAGGGCTCATCTCTTTTGCATCCACAACTACAGTGGCCCATTACCTCTCAAGTAGGGGCACCCTCCAATGTCAGTTGTTAAAGGAGTGAAGAAAGAGGGTCCTGAATCATTCTATTAGTTCAAAACCTAGACTGACGGGCAATAAGAACTGCATCTTGCCATCTACCTGTGCCAAAGTTGATAATAAAACTAACATCCTGCACAAACTGTCAACTACATTTATGATTTTGAGAAAGCCAGGCCATAAGATCATATGTTCTACCTGGTTACCAGCCACGTTGTAGCTAATTCTCCATCTTCAATACAACTACTAAACCTAAATGACTAGTCATCAACCTGCCTCAGCTTCTTCAAGGTAGAAGTCCCCACTCCCTACCATTGTTTAGTCACTGGATCCCAGTCATAGTGCCCTATGCCCGTATATCTCCGCCCTGCCAGTCTACTTAGTGCCTCATATCAACCTGGAACAGAACCCCGTCAGTTCCTGCCAGTTCCCCTGGAGCAGCAAGGAGCCAGCCCACTCTAACTTCAGGAAGCCCCTTCTTGTATTAGTTTCCAAGGGTTATGGTGATGAATTACCATAATTTGTTGGCTTTTAAACAGCAGAACTTTATTCTCTCATAGTTGTGGAGGCCAGAAGTCCAAAATCAAGGTTTCAGCAGAGCCAAGCTCTCTTCAAAGTCTCTAAGAAAAAAATCCTTCCTTGCCTTTCCAGCTCCAGGTGGCTCCTGGCACTCCTTGGCTTGTGGCAGCATCACTTCAGCCTCCGCCCCCAACCTCACGTGGCCTTATTCCCTGCATGTCTCTCTGCGTCTGCTCCTCTTCTTATAAGGACACCAAGGGTTGGCTTTAGGGCTCACCCTAAATATTCAAGATGATCTCATCTGAATTTTTACATTAACTATATCTGCAAAGGCGCTATTTCCAAATAAGATCACATTCTGAGGTTTCAAGTAGACATGAATTTGAGGGAGACACTATTCAACCCACTACTCCCCTCAATGTACAAGAGGGAAAATATCCCCTATAGGGAGATTTCAAAGAAACTCCCTCTTATGGTAAAAGTCCAGTCTCCTCAGCTGTTAGAAATAGAAAAATGTTTGCAAAGTATCAGAATAAGAAAACTCATTAGGATAGAATCTGAGGCCTTTACAAACTTCCTGTCTAGCTTCCATCACCCCATCCTTTCCACATCCTATGGTACAAGGATGACAAATTAGGTGGCAGTTCCACTATCACTCATATCTTTACTCCTCACAACTTACAAGACGGAAAACAAAGGCCCGCTTAGGCATACTCAACTCAGCATCACTGATGAAACGCCACGTTCCCGAGCCCAATTTGGCAAATCAAGCAAAACTGACTGATGGTTTTGCCCGAAAAGGGACTGCTAGTGAAACTGTTAGTTTGAGAACTGAAAGGAAAGGCCAGCTCGGTGTGCATAGGGCAGGCTATTTTCAAAATAAAACAGAGGTCCCAATGTAGCTAAAGCTAAAAAAGGTGACTGATTAAAATCACCCATTCCAAAATAAGGAGGCAGATGATTATTTTATGTGTGTGTGTGTGTGTGTGTGGAAGACACACTTCTTAGTCTTGTTTGCAGTGGAAACATTTCCTTCTAAAGAACACAACACTAAAAGGTTCGAGGCAACTCACATTTAGCAATTAGTTCACAACTAAGAAAGAGGAAGCCAAAATAAACCAACTTCAGAAGTATCAGTCAACAACAAAATGTGTTCAGCAGTATGGCTTTGCAATCAGATACTGTAATAAACCGTAGGTGTGTCATTTCTGAAATTTTAACACAATTATAAACATTTCAATGACAGAAAAATAAAATAACACTCAAGAATTTTTGCAGTTACTGCACTTTCTGATTTAAAAGACTTTAGAAAAATAGAGTCTGTGAAGACTTTTATTATGTTGAGTTAGAATATTATCTCTATTATCCAGAGATTAGAATCCTGTCTCCTTTAGTGCCAGCTCCCTGCTTCCCCCTCATCCTGTCGCCTACCTTGAGCCCAACCCCATCTCAGCATAGAGTTGATTACCTCTTGGTAAACTGCCTGGGCTCCTCACTCACCCCTAAACCCTGGAGACTGCAAAGCTGCATGGGTTAGAGCATAGCTCACCAGATTCCTGCCTGGAACTTAGCTCAAGGATGGCCCTAACATCCAGACCCTTGTTCCTCCAGACTCTTCGTTACATCAAGAACCAACTGCTGAGTCCCGACTCTGTTTTTTAGCATGAGGTGGGAGTGGAGCACTCAGAGCTGTTTAATAGGGTTTTGCACTTGTTTTCTCTATTTCCACCTTGATGCTTCACATCAAGTACAAAAGGTCACAGCTGTCAAAGTCTTTATAGGTAACCAGTGGAAAAAAAATAAACAAAATGTAAAAGGAAAAAGTCTTAAACCATTTGTATTGTCCTATTTTATATTAGATTGGTGCAAAAGTAATCGTGGCTTTTGCCATTGAAACATAACGGCAAAAACCACTATTACTTTTGCACCAATCCAATATTTAGAGTTAAACTAGTTCAGGCTTTTGTTCCATCCTTTTGTCGTTCAGAGGGAGCAATAACTGGGTCTTCAGAGGACCATGCTCTCTGGGTTCCTAAATCAAATGTCAGTTTCAATACAGCTGAGAAGACAGTAAGCAATGGGGAGGAAAAACCTGACAGAGGGAAGAGGTGGGAGGGTGTAATGCCCTCCTGTGGATCCACGAGCACAACATTCACTGATTTTCTCCCAGTGAATTTTAAATCTGGTAGGTCATGCCTTTAGTAAGGTCAGTGTTTTCTGGATTTAAACACACTAAAAGCCAACTGCTACCCCTACCATGCTGGCAAATTGACCTACCTTTAAACCTTTAGTCTCCCTTTGGTTATTTCAAGTTAGCTACAGCTGAAAAGCCTAAAAATCTAACACCAGAATGACCTTTCCTATTGGAAATTTCCCTGGCATGCGGCAACATTACCAAGCCAAGCAATCATAATATTGTAGCTCAGCATGTTAAAGAACAAAAGAGGCAGTGCTGAACATCGTTGTTCCTGTAAGAAATCCCCTAATTGTGGCTACAACTTATTAAGCAGTAAAGGTAGAGACGGTTCAGCTAAAATAAAAAAAGGTTCATAACAAAACATGATGAGCTTTGTTGGGTGGGAAGGCAAAGTTCCTTCCTAATTTAAGCATATCAGTTACCTGTGCCTGGAGGTATCTACATAATAAAATGATGCTTAAAATAGTTAACTTATCCTCACCTGTGACACTAGCGTCAGTATAGAGCGGCAGTTTTCAAAGCCACAACGTTCTGGCTGGCTGCTTATCTCCAACAGGATTAATGCTCAAAACATGGCTCTCTTGTTCTGTCTGTTTGTGCCAGGAGCGATGTCACTGTTGATCATTTTAACACAGAAGCTGGCTCATAACAGTCCACCTTCCTGTTGACTTGATGACAGCCTCTGCTCATGGCAGTATCCTATGGGAAGGTGGTGTACAGACTTTGAGGGCAAAATTTCAAACTTTTTGAGAACATCTGTCCAATTTTCAAGGCTTTATTATCCCAAGAGACTGAGCAGCTTTTTCCAGGATGTTTCATGCTGTTTGAACATTCAAGATAAAATAAATAGTGCAAAAAGCCTCCTAGACTTAGTCTGCTAACTTCCTTTCCTATGCTGTCTTTAACTACCCTTTAAGGTTTGAACTAAAAAAAAAAAAAAAAAAAAAAGAAAATAAAAAGAAAAAAAATCATGGCAGCTCTCAGATCACATGGGTACAGCTGGTTATTTCTACCTTGGGAGGAGAAGGTGCATTTGATTAAATGTTCATGCCATTCATTCTTGATAGGGTCACCCAGAGTTAGTAGATAAAAACACAGGATGCCCAGTTAAATTTGAATTTTAGATAATGAATTTACATTTAGTAAGTAATTTACATAAGTATATCCCATGCAATATTTGAGACATACTTAATCTAAAAATTCTTTGTTGTTTATTCGAAATTCAAATTTAACTGGGCATCCCATATTTTATGTGGCAACTACATCTCTGGAAAACTATGGAGCCCAAAATTGTAGGCTTGAGATTAGTATGTTACGTCTCAGTTCCTGAGTGCTATTTAATCATGTTTAATAAAGTTAAGATAAGCAATTCTTAGTTACCCAAAATGTCAGTTCATTTTATTTCTGCTATCCAGACTTTCCAAACAGCTTTACTTCTAAGCTCCAAAACAGGGTAAGTCCTTGATAAGCTGTTTTCTTTGCCTAAAGAACACCCTGCTCTTGGATAAATATCACAAAGAACATGAGGATGTGCATTTGCATATGCATGTGTGTGCAGAAACCCAGCTCCCATATCTGACAATATCCAGATTGTTAAATCCCCTTTCTTTAGGAAGTATTTTTGAATCAAATTTTAAAATGTCTCTAAATCATGGCACCACAGGTTCGGCTGGCATAACCCAAAGTCACTCCAATCTTCTAACGAGAGCAACACCACCATTATTCCTAAATAAAACAGCAAAATTAATGAGCTTGAAGTTTCATTTGGCAGTAACAAAGAAATCAATGCTAGACCTACTTCTTTGTTCCCTATAATGATGAAGCAGGTGTTTCACTGAAGGGATGCTTGTACAAAAGTTTAGTTCCTGTTCAAAACAATAATATAGTAGCACATATATCCTTTGGTGATACTTAATTAACTTAATATTCTTCTTCTTTTAGTCTTTGACATTAATAACATTAGTACTTCAGTGGTGTGAAGGGCTAGAAAAGAAAAAAAACCAATTAACTTCATCTTGCTTTGGGTTATGCGCTATTTTGAGTAGGGGATGTGGAAGTCATTAGTGCTATTGTCCAGTATTTCATTCTCCCTCTTAGGACATATTGTAGAATTGTACTTCCTGGTCCATTGAGTTATGGGGTTGTGGTTATGGTGAAGCACATGACCAGCTCTGGCTAATTAGTAGAGAATGGAAATGCCATGTGTTACCTCAGGCCTGGATCTTGTAATAGTTGGTGCAGGACCCTCAAGATATCTTGCTCTCTCACTTGGAAACCAGCAACATTCAAGACCACAACTGTTTCATTAGCTTGAGTCTTTAGTTGACTGAGGTGAACAGACACCTACTGGTGACCAGTGATGGCTATATACCATGCGTGAGAAATGCACTTCGGTGGGTTTAAATCTCTAAGGATTTAGGTTATTTGTTATTGCAGCAGAGTTCAGCCTAGCCCAACTCATGAAACACGCAATTAAGGAGGTTTTTGTGTTTATGCAACCCCTGAGTCTATAAAACACTTTAAAAACTACTTCTAATCCCCTAAAATTTGAATGCTTAAGTTTAGATCATTTTCATGATATAAACATTATCATTAACTTTAATCCTCAACAACCTCTTAAGATAGATGTAATTTGTTATCTCCAGTTTAAAGATAGAAAAAATGACACAAAGAGCTGGTAAATGATACTTAAAGTCACAGAGAAAGAAAGTAGCAGAAGGAATTTGAACCCATGTCCAACTGCAGCTATGGACCATGCGCTTTACCACATCATTAAATTGCAACTCAACTATTTATCTCTTGGGTTTATTAAAGGAAACATCTACATAGTAGAGGCAGCGGGTCTTGGAACCTGATGGAGGGTCAACAGATACCAATAGGGACAAAGGTGCCTCATGGATGCTCTTCTTCTCTCCATGTATCAGTAGATCTTGATTGGACTGAATTTATAGGGCTATATAATGGTAGAAACTCTCTTTGGAACCATTTAGGAAAAACCATAAATTCTATACATCAGAATTTATTTAAGTATGCAAAACATGCATAGGAAGTGGCAAATGGACAATTTTAACAGTCATCCTGTACGGCAGCCATCTGTACCTCTGTTTAATATTCCAAGCAGCACGTAAGTAGGAATCAGTTCTTACCATCCTCCATTGCAACACTCAACCAACACCATCAATACCTTCATGTTTATTATTTTAAGGAGGATTCTTCCGTAACTTCCATCACAGACGGAGTGTCAGTTATATAATGTGGCCCTGAGTGCTACAATACCAAATTACCAAATTCTCCATTGATTAACTTAAAAGTCTCAAATAAATTACATTGTTTTGAATGCAAACTCTGAGTGCTAGGTTTTTACATTTCTGAGATGTATTGCCCAGGCAGACTAAGTACATCACTTCATTTAAGATTCCTTCATGTGAGTATTTAAGCTGAATATATTTGTATTTTCCAAAAAAAAAAAAAAAAAGTGATAAAGTGATTTTACAGACATCTCAGGTTCCCTCCTAAAAATACCATTTTTCATCAGCTTAATCATTTAGCTTTAACAACAGGCTTAATTCAAAGAGGAGGATCAGAATCTGATAGACCACAAGAAACCAGTAAACCCAAACATTTCACTCAGCTGATCTCACTTTCAGGACCCTGCATTTCTCGGAGCCCTGTCACCCTGAAACTTCACCATTTTATCTTGGGACAGTGAAGGAGAACTTGGAACACAGACCCAGAGAACCACTTTTCTTCCTGACCAGTAACAGATCTTCCAGAAACTGACATATAAAATATAAACTGGAGCTGCTAAATCATGCATGAGAAATAATACAACACAAACTAATGTGTCAAAACAATTGTCTAACTAAGACCAATTGTTAGGATCTCGGTGAATTCAAGCTCTAGACACACTGCAAGAAGCAAGCCCTCAAAGGCATATTCAGAACCTAACAGAAAATTCCACTGAAAAGCGAGTGGAATTTCTATTTGAGGTTTATTTTAGCTTTTCAGTGCTCTCAGAATCAATCAGCTGTTCTGGTTTTCTTGCTGTAAGTTTGAAGTTGCTCAGTGGATCAGTAATATATCAAGAAAAAATGCACATTAAGTACATCCATAATTGAAAATATAATCTTAGTTCTTTTGGGGGGGGGGGTAGAAGAGAAATGGCCCAGAATTAACTATTGTCCTTATCTTAATTTAGAGTCTAATACAGTAAGAATAAGAACTATGCTCTCCGATACCAGAAATATAGTAAATACTTTATAGTTAGGTTATTTTGCCTGAATGTGTCTAGGGAGCTTTTTGTCTCTAAAAAGATAAAGATGAAAATTTCACAATCAGACCTAGATCTCTCTTCAGTCTCTTAACACATCTACAGGGACAAGTGGAAGAAACCTGATGCTGATATACACCAGACCAAACAGCTGGTCTCGCCGAGGAGGTGGATTAGCAGTATGATCACAGCGTACAGCTCACTGCAGAAAAGCTCTACATAGCCTCCTACTTTTTGTCTTCTGCTAAAATAGCCATCAGAGGGGAGGGCAGCAGGACAGTGCATAGCATGATGCCAGATGGCAGGGAGTGGGGATGACAAGACTGCATCTATCATTGCTAAAAATAAGTGCCCTCCGGACAGTTATGAGGTCCATTACAGGAAGTTGGTTCTGTTAGTTAAGTCTAATCCTCCCCAAATTGGGTTGTCAAGGATTAATTTTATGACTTACGTGGTGATCAATACAGGATCATTGTTAATTTTTCATGAAATATTATAACATATAATCTATACCCTAAATTGGTTCTCCTTCTTGAAAACGGTGTTTGCTGTCTAATTAGGTATTACATAAGAGTAAACTGTCACTGGATTCCACTTTGATCAGGAGTTTATGCTTAGCAACAGCCAACTCAACATCTCATTCTAACTTCAAGTTCATCATCTCAAGGAACTCTGGCAATAGCATCCCTAAAACTTGTCCTTCCAGGAGACAGATCATTAAATTGTCCTCATCCAAGGCATTGTTTTGAAAAGCCTATTGTCTAAGGAAGAAAGAGATAAGCAGAAAGGAAAACTGACTCCAATTCAAATAAATATTCTCCTTATTCTAAATACCTTAACTTATTCGAGGGCATTCTTGCATTGCCTTCCAGTTCCTGGTCTTCTGTGATATCAGCAAATATAACTAAATCTCTCCCATTTTCATTTTTTCATTCAAAGCAGGTACAAAACTGCAATCAGTCATTCATGAATGCACACAAAATCTCAGATTCTGCCACCCTACCCATGGTTCACTCTCATATAAGTGGTCAATGCCAACATTAAAGAAAAGTTGCTCAAAATAAAATTTGAATCTGATCCTCCAGAAGTAGAACTTCTGATTCTGACTTTGGGGATCAGAATAAAGGTAAGAAAAGTCAAACATTAGGCCAAACTTTCAACAATTACCATCTGGCTCCTTTTATCAGTTTCACACCTTTGTTTTTAACCTGGTTAGGATCAGCCTGAAGAGCCACTCTGAGGTCCTACCTCCAAATTTTGTGAAAAAAAGAACCCAGAAATGGCAGTAGTGTAACATCTATGATGGTGCTCTTCAGTTTCAAAGAGGGTTGGTTTTAAATTTATGAAGGTTGTGCCCATAAGGCCTTCATAAGTGATTTTGGGGAAGGATGATCCTATAGCACAACCACTAGAACTCAGTATCTTGATGATGGCAACAAGCATCAGGCAGGATTTGTAGCTGCCACATAAGCTCAAATTCCCCCGAATAAATCCAGCTTTACAAACAGAACCACTCTCTCAACTATACTGCATGGTAAACCCAATTAATGTGACATTTTTTCCTGCGATGAAAACTCTTATGAAATAGTTTTATCGAATTCTTCCATATTGGTCCAAGTCCTGATGGAGCTTTGCTTGACATTAGAGAATGACACCGATCAGTGATAAGTGTAGTTATTATTTAGAACGTTGACTTATCCACAGCCTTATTTCTTTCATTTGAATCTAGCAATATCTAGGTCACTGATTTTCACACAGGGATGCACTTGAGACTTGTCTGTTGAGTTTCATGACCTACTCCAGACTTCCATGAATCTTTTAAGAGTATTATATCTTGAGAGTTTTTTTCTCTGTAAAAAAAACTATATTCATTCATTTTTATAAAATCAGAAATAACATTCCCTGACTTCTTTGAAAATCGGCTTACTCATTATCCTCAAGACATTCTAATTTTGGTGGAATAATTTTACTGTCTTCGTTTGCATGTCACATTATGTGCTATGCTTATTATAAACTCTCATCAGACCTTTCGCATTTTAAAACTATCGGTAGTAAACTAACCACAGCCATTTCTATTTCTGTCATCTATAGATGGTTTCATTTCCTCCAATGCCTGCCTGAGGTTTTATTCAGCATTAGGCTACAGTTTGTGTCTTTGGCAAAGATAAATCTCAACAGCCTCATAGTAAAGGACCAGACACTTTAAACAACTGACGTTTCAAATGACAGACTCTTGGATACAGGCATATGATGACACCAGTGGACTGAGTTGGGATTTGTAGAACTTTAGTGGAGAAGCAGACAGCGTCATGATACCACTAACCCGAGATCAAGAGGAACAAGAATTAATTACACAAGACTGACTGAGGCTGGGTGTAGTGGCTCACACCTGTAATCCCAGCACTTTGGGAGGCTGAGAAGGGCAGATCACTTGAGACCAGCAGGGCCAACATGTGAAACCCCGTCTCTACTAAAAATAAAAAAAAATTAGCCGGGCGTTGTGGCGGGTGCCTGCAGTCCCCATTACTTGGGAGGTTGAGGCAAGAGGATCCCTTGAGTCTGGGAAGTGGAGGTTGCAGTGAGCCATGATCACACCACTGCACTCCAGTCTGGGTGACAGAGGGAGACCTTGTCTCAAATAATAAGAAGAAGATTGAATGGACTAATAAAATTTTATTTTATTTATTTAATATATCATTGTTTTATTGTTCTATTTTTGAATATATAACAAGTCCTCTCTATGATTAAATTATCCGCAACTCACAACAATTTAGTAGATGCTGCTAATATAAACTGAAATGAAACATTTAAAAATAGTATCTGAGTCTCACTAATCCCTAGAGTTCAGAAACTCATACTAAGTGTCCTTACATTATTATGGCACTAGGATAATTTATATGCATTCAATAATAATCTGTCTTCTTTTAACCCAGATATAATTGGAAAATTCCATTATTCAACACATGTCTTGCTTGGAATGGAAAGCATTTGAGAATGCAGCTCATTGTATCAGATAGAACAGGCCACTTCAATTCCAGTGGGAATTTTACCTGCAGTCCAGGATTCCAATGCTGTATTATAAGCAAAGACTATACAAGCATGTTTCTCCCCTAAAATCTACCTGTGTATGAGCAACAGGTTGGGAATTACATACTCCATTAGCACCTTATTACAAGTGACAAGTGTGGAATTTCTGTGAGGCCAGACTACAGGATGATAAGAATAAAGGCACTCTGAGGAGAGATGGATGGTCACCCTGAAGTTTACTATGTCATAGGTGACCGGTGGTAGGAGATTCAAGGTCAGAACATCCCTGGGATCAGTCAGACTCTGGGGACAGCCCTTGGGGAACCTGTGCCCTCCCCAGTATTACTTTCCTAATTAGTTAGATGATGGAGTGCCTTCTGTAATAATCTCAAGCTAATCATAACTCAAATGGTATTTCACACTCACATCTCTGCAACAACAGTTACACTCGGTTTAAGATAATTGCAACACAGCTTCATTAATGCAGAGGGTATTTTCAACTCACTATGAAATTAACTGACTAAATAAAAGATTGCAATGCCAAGGAAGAAGGATGATAAAAATCATAAGGCAAATAACAAAATTGCAAGGTTAAAAAACCTGCCCAGCCAAAGCTGTTATAACAGGAAGATCTCCTGATGCACATTTGCTAAATAGGACTGGGCTTAAAAGTTACTACAAAATTAACCTATTACACTTACAGCCTCCCACATAATTTTAAAGTTAACATTTAATGTTAACAAAAAAGCAAAGTTAACACTTATGGAACATCCGTGGCCCCAAAACTATGTTAGGTGCATTACAAGTAAAATCTCAATGCTGGAAATATTAACCTCTTTTTAAGGGTAAAGTAGATTATATTAACTCAATCTATTTTAAAAGCATCATAAAGGCCAGGCATGGTGGCTCACTCTTATAACCCCAGAACTTTGGGAGGCTGAGGCAGGCGGATCATGAGGTCAGGACTTGCCTGGTCAACATGGTGAAACCCTGTCTCTATCAAGAAAATACCAAAATTAGCTTGGCATGACAGCTTGCACCTGTAGTCCCAGCTTATAGGGGAGGCTGAAGTGGGAGGATCGCTGGAACCTGGTGGTGGAGGTTGCAGTGACCTGACATTGTGCCACTGTACTCCAGCCTGGGTGACACAGTGAGACCTTGTCTCAGAAAAAAAAAAAAAAAAAGCATCGTAAATTTCATAAATTATATGAGGGAATTTTAGGATAAAAAATCAGTCTTTGCTACATTTTTACACAAAATTTTTTTAAATTAATAAAATATCCATTTATTATCAAAATGTACTAGAAAGATGTTTCCTTTATTCATTTAAATATTTATTGACCTCAGAAAACCAGATACTACACACACATATATACTTTAATGTTTATTCCAACGTGCTAAACTTCAGCCTAAAAGAATAGCTCTGGATGAAACTGAGTATTTTGATTTTGCTGAGCAGAGTCCCCACCTCTGAGGCATGAAAACATCCTGGTTGAATGAAAACAGAGAGATCCTCCTCCATCTTCCCCCACAAAAGAATGCAGCTGCTCCTTTAAATCAAAGTCCAATAGCTGGGCACTGTGGCTCATGCCTGTTCCCAACACTTTGGGAGGCTGAGGCGGGTGGATCACCTGAGGTCAGAAGTTCGAGACCAGCCTGGCCAACATGGCGAAACCCTGTCTCTACTAAAAATACGCACACACACACAAAATTAGTTGGGCATGGTGGCGGGTGCCTGTAATCCTAGCTACTTAGGAGGCTGAGGCAGGAGAATTGCTTGAACCCAGGAGGCAGAGGTTACAGTGAGCTGAGATCATACCACTGCTCTTCAGTCTGGGGGAGAGAACAAGACTCTCTCTCCAAGTAAATAAATAAATAATCAAAGTCCAATATTTAAGAACACATTTAAAAGGGCATCAAATTATTAGCCAGCTCAGAGCACCCAACTTTTAACCTGCAAGAGCTTCCACCTGTCTCAGGCCGGCAGAGCACGCAATGACAAGTCATGCCAATCCCCTCCCGCAAAACAGTGCACTCAAATCGTCTGCCAGAAACGTCTGCCCTAACCTGAGAATCACCCATTTTGGCAAAGGCCTAAGGAAAGAGAGAGAGCGAGAGCTGCTACCTGACTTTCTCCATGGCTCTTCCCACTCTCTGCTTTGAAGATGGACTTGGGCTTCCGGGACTTGAAGTTGCCCATGCTGGGTCGCAATCCGACGTCCACCAGCACGGTCTGCTCTACATGCTGCTGCTGCAGCTCCCAAGAGGGCTGTGCGTGCTCCTCTACCAGAGCCCCTGCGTCGGGGTAGTTCTCTTTATTGTTTTCATCTCTAAAACAGGAAAGACCCAATTTAGAAAGCACTTTAAAAAAGATGAATAAACTGCTGCAGGAAAGAAGGCTGGAGATACTCATTGCTGCTGTATTTATAGGATAGATACCTAGCAAAATTTTTAGCATACACTCAGACAATTTTGCACGAACAAGAAATGTGACTTTCACTCTATATCACTTCCCCTTCCCTTCTGATCTTTGTTAATGGATACAAACTTTGTGTAGTTGTAACTATGTACATATCATTATTATTTATTTTTAAATTTTCACTTTAAGAAGCTTTCGCATATATCACATTTCCCTCTCACAATAATGATGTGATATTTTCAGGTGAGAGATCATCATCCCTACTTTATAGATGAAGACTCTAAGAGATTAAATCACATTCCTAATGGAAGAACTAATCCACACAGACCCAGAGGCCTCAGGTGGGTCTCCAGACTCACACCTGTGTTCTTGGTTCAAGGCACCATGCTTCCTCTTCATTGGCAATGTCAGTTTAAAATCATCCCCTACAACTTTCAGAGGTACTTAAAAATTTAACAGGATCTATTTTGATAGGCTACATGTTGCCGGGGTAAAATATAAGGCATGGGCCAAATATTACCCACCCAGGCCCTCTGAACAATATCCTGAATGCAAAGTCAAACATCTCAGTGTCTAGGTTCTGGTTCTGAAGAAGATGGAAGAGGGTGGTGTTATCTTCACACATTCAGGGCTGGGATGGCCCTTGTGTTCTTCACTCAGCAATCAAATTCTGTACAATGTCCTTACCCCCCTCCAGTTTCAATTTTCTCAAAAATACTGACATCATAACACTCTTATTTGAAGCCATTTTTCTACTTAAATCTAGATGCATTTTATTTTTCATTCTGCTAAGTATTCAGCAAACAACACAGACATGACTAGAAGGGGCCTTCTCTATGTAATCCATATCATTAACCTTAATCCACCGGCAATCACTGTCACTGGAACATGAAATGCATGAGGAGTGGCCGCTTCCCACAGGTGGTGTTTTTCCCTCATGCTCCCTTACCAAAAGCACCCATAAAACAGCGTTTGCAAAGTCACCTAGAAAGCAATTCCTGGCTGCTCAAGGACACATAGCCAGGGGCAAGACCAGCAAAGAAGGAATGCCCACCATTCAAAACAACTTTTAACGAATAAAAAGCAGATTAAATTCACTGAGCTGTATTCAGGGACGATGAGTTCCAGGTAGTCTCTGGGAAAAGAGCAAAGCAAATACCAAGATAGGTGGTCTGGAACATGACCAGCATGCAGTTGGACAAGGTATAAAAACAAAACTGTGTGAAATAGTTAAACTTGAATCCAGGACAAACGTAGTAGTGCTATCTGATAAAGGAGAACCCAACAATTAAAGTAATTATTCAATGTTAAAAACTGAAAAACAAATCAATGCCAATGACACTGGTTAATAGTCTTGCTGTGAGGTCATTTACAAGTTTAAAAGAATTCTAAGTCACCAATAGATCTGGAAATTAATATCAAACCATGAATTGGAAACTACACTAGTTCATTTGAAGTACATTTTTCTCACAGGAAACCCATCCACTCCATGATCCTGCATGAGAAACAAAAGAAAGAATAGCTGCCTTTACAGTTACCTAAATGCTCTCATTCAAGTAGGATTATAGAACACTCAAGAATAAAAAAAAATAGCTTTTCGAATCTAAAATTATTTTTTGATATACTCATTCCCAAAATAATACCAGAACTTTATTTTTATATCGTTTATATCACATTTTCAAGTCATCCAAAACTTACAAATGTGATTTTTGTTTACTTCCTTGACTTGGAAAGCCAGGAAAGGGGAGAGGGGGCAAAAAGCATCTTTCTCCCATTACACAAATGTAAAACCTGGTTACAAAAGTCCTATTTAGAAATACAGTTTCTCACATATTATTGGTTCTTCAGGATCTCCAAAACAGAAAACCACAGCTTATGTAATATATGCCACTACTTATTGGAATAAATCATGACTGAGAGTAAGCTTGGCGTCCTGAAAAGAGCCAGAGTCTGAAAGATCCTCCCACTTATTAGTCGTGTGGCCTGGGCAACATCACTTCACCTCTATGATCCTCATTCATAAAATAGATGTAATATCTGCTTAACAGAGATAATACAGTCTCTGTGAAATGCCTACCACAGAAAACTGACCCAAAGCTGCAACCTAATAAATGAAAGCTATTGTTACTCTCAGGCAGGGCCATAGCCGTATGGTTATTTGCAAAGGGGAAAAAAAGAGAGTTCTTTTAAATTTCTCCAATACCTCCAAGATAATTTTGAACTCCTTAGCAAGGAACACAAACCCTAGGAAATCTGTTCTTTGTTTACCTCTAAAGCTTCACTTCTTATCTTACCTTTTACCTCCTCACTCCACCAAGTTCCCAGGGTTCCTACCATCCTGAACCACCTGCTGTTCCTGCAACTCAAACAATTCTCTCTACCCTTTATTGGCTTTCCAGTAAGATACTCACTCTGTTTGGTGGCATCCTCTTTTTCTTGGCCTTGGCCTTGGCCTACCTCACCAAAAAAAAAGGGTAATATGCCTTGTGTAATTTTCTTCAGGAATCAATCCAAGAAAGCTCTCTGGGCTGTTTGGTTCTTCTAAGTGAATCCACTATTTACCTCTAGTATAGTAGCACTTAAGGCACTGTAGCATCCACATCTATATTCTTGCCCATGTCCTCTAGCAAACTGAATGCTTAGGAGCAGCATTGGTTTGTCTTTCTCCATCCCAAATCATGACTGGCTCCTGGCACAGAAAATTGGCCTTCAACAGATACTTGTTATCCAGTAAGTGGACTTTAAAGTCAGAGAGACCTGGGCCTAAATTCTGTCTCATAGGTCTACGCTATCTTGGATGAGCTATCATTTCTGAGTGTCAGTTTCTCCATCTACATGATGAGAAGGGAAATATCAGATTCCTTTCAGTGTATATCAAATAATAAGATATAGATAAAAGTGCCTGGAACAAAGCAAATGTGGAAGAAACTATTAACAGTGAAGGTTTTGCCACAGTACCATAAGCCTTTAATGACCAGGATCATTCTACAGACACTTAATAACATGTTTGGTGAATAATCTAGAGCCTCTTCCTTTAGGGTGTGTGATGAGAATATTAAGACAGGCTAATCAATATTCAGTTCAATAGGCATTTATCAAGTATTCCCATATGTAAAGTATTGCCCTGGGTGCTAAGGGGGTGGTATCCAAAAATGGAAAAGACAAAAATTTTGTCAAGAGGTAAAAATCTAGAAGAGATGAGGCATGAGAACAAATAATTGGAATTCAAAGAAGAGACTAGAATTCAAAGGAGAGCCACCAGACCTAGGTGGTTTCTGTCTCTCACAAATATAGACCAAGCAATGGTGGCTTGTACCTGAGACTGGAGCAATCAGTCTGGTCTTCATGTAGAGAGACTGGATCTTCGTCACACCTGGAGTGAGAAAAGAAAAATCACATCAGATCCAACTGTCTGCTATAGCCGTAGAAATAATAATCTAGAATTGTCTCAAGAGTAACATGGAAAACTAAAAGATGAAACACTCCTCAGCATTCTCTCCCAAACAAATTCGAGTTCCTACGTCTACCAGTTTATGATATCAATTTTGTCATGTCATGTGAGCTTAACAGCTCAGAGCCAGACCTGACTCCTTTTTGCCTCCAGTGTCCTGTGTCACCTAAACTAACAGTATCTTAGCAAGGACCTAAGTGTTCACAGCACTTGAGGGGACATTGGACACTAAGACTGGTAGCCTGTCACTGGCTCAAAAGAGATTCCACTATATGCCTCTTTGCATTTTTTTCTGCTTGAGGCAGTCCCAAACCATACCAGCCTCCATTTAGCTTACTCTGTTGGCCTCAGACTTTCTTGATCTTGTAAAAAGTAAAGCGTTCCTTTTCATAAAACTTCTGGATTAACCTTATGAAAAGTTATTGGCTCTTCTATATTGAAAAATCTCCAGTGCTCCACCCTGCCTAGAGGAATCTGGAGTAGGACCATCCTCTCGCTATAGTATAGGACGAAGCCTTTGCTCCTGTTCCCAACCATTCCCACCCAGCCCTGCTCGAGCCTCGAATACTTTTTCTGTCTTCAACTCCTGCTCATCCTTCACTGCTCAAGTCAGGTTTCCCCAGCTCTGTACCTTCCCAGCCAAGCTCACCCAAGTGCCATGTTCTCACTTATGTGCTGTAATGGGTTAATATTGTCACCTTGATTGGATGGAAGGATGCAAAGTATTGTTCCTGGGTGTGTCCGTGAGGGTGTTGCCAAAGGAGATTAACATTTGAGTCAGTGGACGGGGAGAGGCAGACACACCCTCAATCTGGGTGGGCACCATCTAATTAGCTGCCAGTGCTGCTAGAATAAAGCAGACAGAAGAAGCTGGAAATAATAGACTGCCTGAGTCTTCTGGCCTACATCTTCCTCTTGTGCTGGATTCTTCAGCTTTTGGACTCTTGGACTTACACCAGCAATTTGCTAGGGGCTTCTGCCACGACTGAAGGCTGCACTGTTGGCCTCCCTGCTTTTGAGGTTTTGGGACTCAAAGTAGCTTCCTCGATCCTCAGCTTGCAGATGGCCTATTGTGGGACTTCACCTTGTAATCATGTGAGTCAATTCTCCTAACAAACTCTCCTTCATATCTACATATATCCTATTAATTCTGTCCCTTTAGAGAAGCCTGACTAATACATGTGCCAAGTTCCTACTTTAACTTTAATCCATAAACATTTACTCTTCATTGTGAGGTTTTGACAAACAACTATATCTGACCTCACATCCCTTTGTAATCTTTTGCACCACTGAGATCTTTTTGATTGATTATTAATTACATGAGTAGAAATCACTATAATTTCTTTTCCTAGATATATTGCCACAGTGCCAGAGTACCCCAGAGACACTAAAAAATACTTGAATTGAAATATTAACTTTGTTCCCTAAGAGATCTGATCTCTGAAATAATTTAATGCGCATTTATTGAGTATTTACAGAATTCAGGTACTACATTAGACATCGGAGCTGTGCTTCTCAAACTCTCAGGGTTTGGAACAGACCAGTTAGTTTTTTTTATTTCCACACCACTGTGGACAAACACTTTGGTAAAAATGTCACAGCCATGTTAAATTCCTATTAAAGTTATTAGATATCTACTCCCTACTTCTGCTTTTATCTTATCTCAGACAAGTTATAAACAATTTGGAGACTCACATTTTGTGTAGCACTGCTTCTAAAGGTCACAAAATTTGAAAAAAGATCTGAACCCTGCCTTAAGAAATCCACAATGTAATGAGTAGACAAAAATAAAGCAAATAAATACCTACTACATAAATATAACCATAACACAGTATTTATACCATGAGATAATTTAACAATTTAAAATTTAAAATATTATTTACTGACAATGGTGTATAATTAACCCACAGAGCGAAATTGTTAACAATTTTAACAATTTAAAATATTCTTTACTGACAATGGTGTATAATTAACCCACAGAGTGAATCCATTAAAGCTCCAGCCCTCTTCCCGTAAAATCTTTTTAATTTATAGTTTTGTAGTGAGTTAAACAAAGGCCACCCACAGACTCTAACCTTCTCTACCTACTGAAACATTTTGTTACCTCTGGCAATTTAAAAAATTGGTTGGCCGAGTGCAGTGTCTCACGTGTGTAATCCGAGCACTCTGGGAGGTCAAGGTGGGCTGAGTTGGAAGTTCAAGACCAGCCTGACTAACATGGTAAAACTCTGTCTCTACTAAAAATTATCCAGGTGTGGTGGCACACACCTGTAGTCTCAGCTACTCAGAAGGATGAGGCATGAGAATCACTTGAACTTGGTAAGTGGAGGCAGTAGTGAGCTGGATCACACCACTGCACTCCAGCCTGGGGAACAGAGTAAGACTCTGACTAAAAAAAAAAGTTAACAAAATGCTGCTTTTAATAGAATAAACCAATCTTCCTTGCTTTCTTGCCAATAGTCCTCCCTGTCCATCTCATGGAAAACAAATTTACAAGTATTGCTTTGTTCTCCTTCATTAGTAGCATTCAGCTAATAGATCACCTGGGCTTTGTAATGTGGATAAAAATGTTTTTCAATTGCAAAGTAGGAAAATAAATGAAGAACAAAAATGTAGAATTGTTGCTTCCAAAGATCTAGGGCTTAAGCAAAGCCCTTTGGAGCTTCAATCCTGGAGCTCAACAATACCTATTGTTTGGGGATTTGGCAAGACCTTATTTTTTTCCCCCTCATTTGATTTATTAATCTTTCTTCTCAAAGTACAATCAGTTAAAAATGGAAACTTGGCACCAGAACATACAAAGTTGGAGAAGCTTCTGAAGTACGAAGCTGGACCTGATTAGTTGATCTAATATTAATGCCTACTAAACAACTCCAGTCGCCACCCAAGGAACACAATTCCAAGCTCACAGATAGAGCAATTGAAATACAGCTACCTCCTGGCTTACACGGCACACTTTTACAACCTCTTTTAGTTCATTTGAATTTTCATTTACTTTGGTAAAGACCATCCACTCCTATTCAGTTAACAAATCCTTTCTGTCCTTTCCCTGAAGCCCCTTATTTCTTTGTGAAATGCTCAGGGTTGCTACTTTTTTTTCCTGTTTGGAGTTCTGCTCCCTCAATCAACCACAAACAAGAAAAAGTTGTGTGGTACTTCACAGCTGACCTGCTCTTTCACATAATCTCAATTCAGCCTGAGAATGGTCCGAGGTATTTAACCTTTGCACCTGAGCTAAGTTGTAAGTCAAGATCCCAAGGCCTAAAGCAGTCAAGCCTGGATTGTTTCTGCTCCACCACATTGAGCCCAAAAAGCAGGAACCAAATGATCTCTTCAGTCTATATGCCAGAGGCTCACAAGAGACAGCGCATGCCATTTCTCAGAGGAATGATGGTGAAAGAAGTGCCCACAATAAGTTCTCTTTGCTGCCTAAAACAGGAGAGGCCTCAGACTGACTGTGAGATAAAATGTAGCTGTGCTATAAAGATATTTACACTTGCCCTGCAGTACCACGTTCCCTGAAGGCAGAATTGCAGAAGTACAGCCTCCTGTGGGGTTTCTCAAAATGTGGCCCCAGAATCACTTGCATTAGCATTACCTGAAGTGCCTGGTCAACATAGAAGGCTCCAGCCCCACTACATCAACTCTCTGAGGGCCGAACCCAGGAATGTGGATTTTTAAAACACAATGCCTACCCATATAACTGCTATGTTTCTCAATATTTAACACTGACCTAAAGGTTTCCAAATCCCAAACCAGCACTGTCCTGACACCAATACAATCACCCATTCTGGGTTCCCACTTTGAGAAAAATCCTGGGAGACTGCATTTTTCACAAGCTCCAATCCCACTCCCCATTGCTATTGATGATCAGCTGCTTTGAATGATAACTAATCAGAATTATTGCAGGCTTTATTCAAAATAGCAAGTTAGCCAGGGCAACGTCATAAATGACCACGCAAAAATAGTAGACGAAAAGGTGCCACAGATAGAGAAGAAAAGGCCAAGGCCAACGTGACGAAAACATTGGGGTGGGAAAAAAACTGAATTTGTCCAGAGCTGCATAGATAGTGCCAGGCCTGTGAAAAACCAAGAAGAAGATAAAATCCGTCCTTGAGTACCTCCCAATTTCTCTTTCCCCTTGACTTTTCTAAGACTCTCTGCTGGTGAAGCACAACCATAGCCATAACAGGTTAGAAAATAGGTTAGGTAAAATAATTTGTATTAAAGTATTCATGACAATCTGAATCCACTTCCCAAGGGCACAAACTTTTTAATTTCCATTTTAATAAGGGTCACTACAAGAGACCTTAATCCAAAAGAAATCATCAAATTTCAGACACTGAAGAAAATAAGTGGGTGTGAGTAGAAGGAAGTAGGAATGGCGTGGGGTCAGGAGGCAGAGGAGCTTTTCTTGTATCCAAAACAGAAGGGAGAAAAGGCCCTCCTCTGTGTAGGCCAAGGCCACACCCAAACATTTCCTGAGCACCTGCTGTGTCTATGTCTCAGGCTATAGCACCTTGGTCCTGAGGGTTATGGGGTCATGCCCAGAGAAACACGGAATATGGTTCATATTACAGAGGGGAGGGAAAAATGTTATTGTGGACAAGGACTAGTTTTAAACAATCCTAGTCAATGATGTGTTACACCTATGAAGCTTTTGGTATGTTTTCAATAGGCTCTTTAGATTTTTATATTAGCCAGATGGCATACCAATTATCTCTCAGTGCCTTTTAAAATAAATCACTGTCACTCCTCTGAAAGTAAAAACATGATCTTATGCAATCAGAACTCCTTGGGGAGTGTCCAAAGACAAGGCACCAGACTCTCCCCAGCATTTAACCATGAAACCTCTATGGAAAAAAAAAAAAATGTCCATGTGAAATCTGGAGCTAAATGTCTCCATTTTGAACCTGCCGTGCCTGCAGCTGACTGAGGATTCGGCCACACGGGCTCCTGAGAATTGGAGCCAGAAAGCACCTGGTGCTTGTAAGCACAGCCAAGGGAGGAGAGCAGTACCTGTGCACCTGGAGCAGGAAGTCCAGGCCTCATCCTCAGCCTGCAGATGTACACTTTAGCACACCTCTCTCGCCTTCTCTCAGGCTTTTAGAAAAGCAACATTGCAGCACAGGTTACCAAGCGATCTCATAAACAGAATGTGGGTCCAAATGAATATTTTACATTACATCTTCTAAAGTCAACCTGGTTTTTTGTTTGTTTAAGTGACTCCACTTAAGTCTGCTCAAAACTGGACACTAAAGGAGTAGCACATTGAAAGAGAGAAACAAAAGCATGTGGAAAACAAGAGGGCCTGGGAAGCACTGGAAATCTTACCCCTCCCTCACCAAGTCATTGTGACAGTGGTAGGACGTGGAAGTCAAAAGATACCTATATCTACATTTATTTGCTTTTAAGGGAATTTCAGCAAACAGCTCCCCAGTGAGTGAGGCCTTCAATATCAAACTCATAACGTTTTTTAAATGTAGTTGGGGATACAACTTTACACATGCCCCTTTCCTGAAAAGCTGTTTAGAGTGCCTTCTACAAAGGTCCCAGAAGCAAACATCATGAATTAGCCTACAGAAAGAATGCTAGATGAAGTGCATATTCATACATATATGTATATATAAATTACATACAGCATTAGCAAAATAGACTACCTGTTAATGTTTAACAAATATAGTATAATAGTAGGAAAACATATTAAGGAAGGGATGACAAAAATTAAAACTATAACCTATAAATATCTAAAAAAAAAAAAATACTGTGCTCACTGGCACACTTCATTCCATGTTTGAAGGGTGTTAGTTGCCCTAATCAACAGCTTTAACCCTAGGACCAGGTGACTCATGCCTCCTATAGCTACATCTCTTAAGTCAGAAGACAAAAATGACAAAGGGCATGCAAGAAAAGTTTATTCTGATATGTCTTAAAAATCTGTAGACAAGAGAAGGCCAAGATAAGTTTAGCCTGTTTACCACATGCTGGAATTCAACTCATTTCACATCTATCTCCTATTGCTGTAAATGTATATAGTGTGCCCTCCATGAAAACTGACACCAATGTTGGCAAAATACAACAAAGCTTCCCTTTTAACACGTCAAATAGATTTTTTTTTTTAAATCTGAGCTCCAAGAACACATATCTTGGAGCACTGAGCTCCTCAAGCAATCAGCTGGTTTTAATCTCTCTCCCGTTGCTGCTAAAATGCTGGTTTCAACCTGTAAAGATTTCTGGGCCCCAGCAGTCAGCACGTCTCACGGTCTTCACAGCCCCAGATTCGGGGAGACAATGCATCTCAAACGAATAGCGGCTGGGAACAGTGGAGGATACCTTCACGATAGTTGCTTCCAGAGAAAGGCATGCAAGTCTAATTTTAAGGGTAAGAATCACTTACTCTGTTACAGCGGTGCTGCTGAAGGAATTATCCTGAAGGCTGAAACAGAAACAAGAAAACATCAGCCAAGTCTGGCCGGGGAGCCGTCTCCCTGATTGCTCTCCGGGAGTTAGAGCACATACACAAACATGGCATTGCAAGGCAAGTCTCCGGGCTCGCCCGGCACGCTCGCTCTACCTTGGGCTGCTGTCTGCACATGCTCGTAACGACACCCCCAGCAGGGGCCCAGCTGCACGGGCGAACCACAAAGCCCGGCAGCCCGCGAGGCTGCGGGGACAGAGCTGGGCGGGGCGGGGCGCGGCGGCGGGGCCGGGACCCCGGGATCCAGCGAGGAGCACCTGGAGAGTTACCGCGCGACCCCAACCTCGCCAGCCCAGGGGCGGCGTTTAATCTTGGGCTCTTTGTGCCAGCCACCCCCGAGGCTGCCAATGAGAATGCCCCCGTGTTTCTGCTGAAGTGCTGAAATACCCGGGAGACTTGCTTTCTTCCCACACGTCTCCTACCAATTTTACAGAGCTCACCCCAACCCCCTACACTCCCACCCCACCCCCAGGGTGGAGGCTCGCAGAAATTCATCCATTGTTCAGAAAAAGTCAGGAGAGAACGAGAAGGGGGAGGGAGACATTGCTGCTGTTTGGTGTTTTATTTTGTGTGAGTGTGTGTGGTTTTTTTGTTTTTTTGTTTTTTTCAAATTGTTGCCTAGGAAAAAAACAGGCTCTGAATCAGGGCAGGCTGCATCACACCTGATCTGTCTAGAGCGCTCTTATTTCAGTCCCAGAGAGAAAGCGCCCAGCCTCGGACTACAGAGCTGTGAATGAGCCCACGCAGGGCGAGTGGAGAATTTATTCCAGTAGTTAGCTGGTGATTAGGACACTGTGCAGGGGTGGGGCTTGCTACGCCCAGAGCAGCCCGCCTGAGCTCGGCTCCCTAGCTAGCACCTTTACAAAGGATGGAGACGCGGAATCCACAAACGCTATCTCTTTGAATAAAGGCAGCCCTGTTGGAAGAAGGAAGGACTGTCAGTCCCCCTCACTGGCTTCACTCACTTGGGGATATTTTTCCTGCGCTCTTTGCATTGTTCATTTCTCCTGCCATGTTGACCTGGATATGGGATGTAGCATCTATTAAACATTCTTATTTGAATTTGAATTATTTTATTTTAATTTTGAAATAAGATCCCCATCTCCCTTTTTAATCTTTCTACTCCCAGAAGCAGCTGGGATAATGGTTATAAGTTAATGAGTTAACAACAACAACAAAAACTCATAATTTTTGTAACTGGGTAACCAGAAAATTTACCAAAACTTGGAAATAAGGGAGAAGAGTGTGACCTTTCAATGTCAAACTGAGACACTGGTTAACAGGTCCACCCAGGGGCTAGTTAATTCTGCAGCTGTGTTTGGCTTTGCTCTTCACTATTGATTAGATCCCAGCCACAGTGAAGCTACATGGTAACTTGCACATTTTATTCAGTCTATCCAGAGAAAAAGATTACTGCAGTGTTTATGATTTTATTGCACTATAGGAAGTTAACCGATTTTGCATTTAACCAAACAATCATTTTGTATCTAACCAAACTTTCTTTCTAAATGCCTGTAAATACACAGATCCCCAAAATGCTCTTGGAACCAGCTTCATCATTTTACAGTTTTCCCTATTAATAAGTGAATAGATCTCTGCTGCCTACCTAAGTTCGTAAGAGAGTTGTAGTTTAACTTTTTAAAGTTATACCTTGAAAAATAAAAATGAGTTTTCAAAGAAAAAACAGGTTTCATTAAGGTTCTTTTTAGTTTTGCTTTCCTCTCTCCAAACATTTTTAAAATCAGCTGAATAAAAACCTAATATGGTCTTAGGCTGAATTCTATGGACTAAAATAAGTTCAGAAATATGAATCCTTTGTATGTATAACTATATAGTACACGTATGTTCCTAAGCCACCTATTATTTCATTTGAGCTAAATTCAGGAGTAAGAGACATGGCTGCTTCACTGTATTCATTATTTAGCAATTTCAAAGTGAGATGTGTTCTTTATTCAGACTGATACAGGTAAGTCTATATTCAGCCTTCTTGGTTTCATAGATTACTTGGCTGTTAATTTCCAGAAACCCCTTGTACTCATCGACTATGGGGCTTATTCCAAGTGTTCCAGTGTAGAGAAAGATCACACTTTTCTCCTGCAAATATTCCCAGTGACCCACTTGTAATGGAAATGTTCAATGCTTTTAATTTGAAATAGGACTTGGACATTTAATTAAGGACAACCTTAATTAAAATGGTTAATTTTCTTATATACTGACAAATACCATTTGAAATAACAAATGTACCCAATAAATGCAAGTATTCAATAATGTCCAAGGAAAAGAAATAAGAGTTCTCAGCAACTTGTGAATAGTAAGGACCAAAATTAGGTTTTAGGTGATACTGACATACAATGAAAACAACTGGCTGATACAGTTGATTATGGATAAAAACCAAAACATCCCTTAAAAAAAAAACATGATTTGGCAGTATATAAGAAAATCAACCATTTTAATTTTTACTTCTCAACTAATTCTTATGACATTTGTTTTCATCTTAAATCAGGTTTAGAAATTGTCTTTATAAGTGGCTTTTTAACCGGCTTTTATGATGTTTTGTACTGTTCAACTTGAAATAGGACAATAGTAATGAATATCATACAACATATGATTATTTTGAGACCCTCAGCTTTACTAAAGAGCAATTCAAGGAGAGTTCAAAAAGGGGAGTGGAAAAATTAATATTGAGTTTATGAAGAAGTAAGTTCTACGCCAGTGTTTCACAAATGGCAGTGAAATTCTAGTATCCAGATAATCCAAGAAAATGTTTTAAAAGTTACATGGTCAAAAATAAGTTTGGGAAAATATGCATATTCTAAATTCAAAATGCACTTTAGGCAGCAAAGAAAAGTTTTCTCATCTGTTTTTAACTAGTGTTCTTCAAATTCGTTGAACACCAAAATAATTTTTTATTAAATATATCATCAATTAACATGATGTATGACTCGGAATTTTGAGAAAAGAACTCCTGAGTATATCAGGAAAAAAATGCAAAGGGAATTAACTGGTATATTTATTGAACAAATGAATGAATGAACAAATGATTCTCCATGCTTATTACTATCCCACAGTTTTGAATAAGCCAGACACAGGCCCTGACATCATAACACTTTTAATAGAAATATATATTGCATATTTATGTATATAAAATACAAAATGTATATTATATGTACAATTCGATTTTATACAATATAAGTAAAATAAAGAGAAAATGAAAATGTTAGATTTGAATATGGTTAATTTACTTACATGTTAAAATGTTCAACATTTTTCTTAAAACCAATATCTGAATATCAGATATTGCTCTTTTAACAATATCTGAATATCAGATCTAATACAAATAGTTAATTGTAAAATTGTTAATTCTAATGTATTGACTTGACTATATGCAAAATACAAAGCAACAGTGTAGTGGTCAAGAAAGAAACTTTGGCTGGGCGCAGTGGCTTATGCCTGTAATCCCAGCACTTTGGGAGGCCGAGGTGGGCAGATCACAAGGTCAGAGTTCCTGGCCAATATGGTGAAACCCCATCTCTACTAAAAATACAAAAATTAGCCTGGCATGGTGGTGCACACCTGTAGTCCCAGCTACTTGGGAGGCTAAGGCAGTAGAGTCACTCGAACCTGGGAGGCAGAGGTTGCAGTGAGCCAAGATCGCGCCACTGCACTCCAGCCTGGGCGACAGAGCAAGACTCCTTCTCAAAGAAAAAAAAAAAGAAAGAAACTTCTAGATTTGTCAAGGCTCAAGACCCACCACTTACTAATAGTGTAAACATGAATAACATCTTTTGCCTCAATTTTCTCATCTGTAAAATATAGATGATAATGACCTATTTTATGGGTTCTTATGAAGATTAAATTAAATGGCATGCCTGACAAATTTTAAAAATAGTAAATAAATGCTGGCTATTATTTTCATTAGTATTATGTCCCAAGTTTGGGACAAGATGAACAATACCACTGTGCTTGAGTAGTAGGCTTACAGATGATATTTTCTTTCTACTTCCTATGATGCACAGTGTTTACATAGCTTTTTTTTTTTCAAGAACAATAACATTTAAAACTTTACTAAATGTGGACGGGCTGCTCCGGATGAAATTGGCTTCATCCAGACTGTCTTTGTGCTCAGTTTACAGTTCTTCAATTTAAAATACTTGCACATCCCTGGAGGAACAGACAATTCTGAGAAGTCACTTTCTGCAAGATGCTGGGGCAAGAAGCCAGAATCTTTACAATGCCAGGAAATCAACAGAGGCCTGCTCTACTGGCCTGGACAGAGTGACCTGTAGCTTCCTGTCCATACCCTTGGGAATGACCAGGCTTCCTTGTGAAAGAGAGGACTCTTGCATGAAAAGATAATTTTTTCCATTTAAAAAAAAAGAAAGAAAAAACCTCCTCTTGCTGATTCCCTGTCTCCTAATCTAATCTATTTCTTCACCAGCTCCAGTGAGGACAGCGTAACAAGAGTCCTCATTATCTGAGTGTTCAGTAACTGAGCTCCTGAAGATTCAAAGGTGCCCAGGGAAGCAAAGTTGTGATACCAAAAACATATACTAGTGACAGACTGTTTATTACATTGATCTCCATCCAAACATCCCTCCCCAATTAATGCTAGTGTACATCAAGTCCATCTTTTGCAATCTCTCTCTGATTTATCTGACAATAAAATGCAGATGAAATGTAAATTGATTGATAAGTGAAATTTCAATTTTTATGAAAGAGTCAGGATTTCATGAAGCTGGTGGAAGTGATATTGCAGAACAGCTTGAATCACATTCAAAACCAGTGAGAAGTGAGGTTTTGGCAGTAACAACCAAAGAATAAAAAATTGTCAAGGATGCTGACATGTCAATTCCAAAGGGAATGAGTCACCTATCCAAGGATTAAGAGTGGTCCTGGGAAAAATTTATGAAGCCCTTAATTAATTTTGTAATTTCCCTTTTTATAATAATGTAGTGAGTGTCAAATGTGATATGGAGATTATCACTTTGAGCTGTTACATTTTTTTCAGAAAAATATGTATAATCCTTCCAATGGATAAGATTTAGTCTTTACAATTTCTAAGAATTGGCTCACTATTCAATTATACCCAGAATATAAAATAAGAATATTTTTATAATTTCTTTACCATTTTATCATGGCCTCTCAGGCCCAATGTGCTCTGGCCCTGGAGACAGCTGAACTTATCTCCAAAACACTGGCCTCTCTCCTCTTATAACAGGTACAACTGATCCTGCCCTGTGACCTTTGCACCTGCTGTTCTTTTTGCTGGGAACACCGCCTGCAATGTGCACAAATGTCCTCCCCTGGGGAACACCTCCCTGACCACCTTCCCTAAATTAGTTTCTCCTATCACTCTATTCTGCTTTATTTTCTTCATCGGATCTGTCCCTACCATAGAGTTAATAGCTAGTTCTCTATTTGTTGTATACCTTCCCCCTCTGCTACAACGTAAGCCAAGTTTGTGCAACCTGGGCCCCAGGACTACACTGAATGCAGCCCAACACAAATTGGTAGACTTTCTTAAAACATTAAGGGTTTTTTATGATTTTTTTTTGCTCATTAGCTATCATTAGTGTTAGTGTATTTTATTTGTGGCCCAACACAATTCTTCTTCCAATGTGACTCAGGGAAGCCAAGATTGGACAACCCTGGGTAAGCTCTTTGAGTACAAAGACTTTTGGGTCTTATTCACTACTATATCCCCATGGCCAACAATAGTGTCTACCAAGGTAGCTATGAAATAAATATTTGTGGAATAAAATTAATGATTAAATATTTAGTTTCATTTTTTTGAGATAATGTTTCATTCACCTTTTTTTTTTTTTCTATTAACTTGAAATGTTAGCTCCTGATTAAGGGACTCATTTTAAGTGAGGTTTTTCCAAGACAAGTTACCATCAGCTAATGCACTCCTATATCAGACATTCCTTCCTTTCCTTGGCAGGGATAACAAATAGATCTCCCGCTGTTATGCCAACCTGATTGATGATACTGGCTGCACCGAATGTTGTTTGTTTCTGAGGTATGGTCCCAGTCCAGCCAGAAAGGGTACTGGGATTGACCGATTGGCAGTGTTTGCAGTGGAAGCAGAATGTGGGCGTGTTGGTGGAATTGTCAACCTAGAACACCCTATTAAAAGAAAAAATTTTCTTGGAAAAAGCACAATTGGCTATCAATACCTTAGTTTGAATTAATTTTCAGATAAGCTAATACATCCTTGCTACTGATGTGATTCTTTAGAACCTTGAGAGTTATCTAGTTTAATTATTTTTTGGATATCTAAACTTCCAGGACAATCTCCAACTGCTGCTTGAGACCTTCAGAGGCCAAAAATTCACACTTCCCAAGCTCTTTTGTTGGATCCTCCATATCTTGAAAAAAATCCACTTGAGCCTTCCCCTGCCTCTTGTTACTTTCACCTGTGGCTTGAATGCCCCTCAGAAATAATCTACCCCAGCTTCTCATATCTCAGCCAAAGAGATCCAATTCCTTCCACAGAATCTAATATGACGTTACTTAGAAACTCTTCAGCATCTTGTGTAGCACTGGGTAAAGTGTGACAATGTCCTCTTAAAGGGCAGCCCTACACTGGCCATATTACTCCAGGTAGTGGTCTGTTCAATGAAGAGTTAAACATAATTTGTGCCTCCCGCATCTTAACATTATGCTTTTGCATGTGACCCAAGATCATTATGAGTGGTTTGGGCAGTTATGTCATAAGGCAGACCCAGATTGTCAGAGTCCTCCGACACTCCAGAGCCACACCTGTGCCTTCCAGAAGGCAAGCAATTAGTTTGTTGAACGTAACTGCCAACTTTGTATATATTCCTTTGACATTCTATATTGTTTGATCTGACATTTCATACTATTAAATACAACTTTTCAGATCTTTTAGAATATACGTTTTAGCCAAAATTATGTTGGCTAGCCCTTACTGTTTCATAGAATCAGTATTTTATGAAAATAGTCTTTCAAAAAGTTCAGGCATATAATAAATACACTTTTATTCAATTCTTAATTTTTTTTGCTTATATTAATCAGAAAACTTAAATAATTATTCACTATATTAAAATTTAGAAAGTTTAAAATTATTTTACTTTAGGGGTCATAGGTAGGAAAAGAAGCAAGGAAAAAAGGAACTTTAAACCCAATAGCTGAGGCACTGCTCAGGTGAGAGTGTAAAATTGGAGCTGCAGGGTTACAGGTGACATCACAAAGGCACAAAATGACTCAAGGTGGGAGTGGCATTTCTACCTTCTTTGTCACACTCTTTCTCCCAGCTGTAATAGCTGAAACTCTAGTCTAATACAGATAGCAATTTAACAAGTCATGCAGTTGAAAGACAGTCTCACACCTGCTTGGGTATAAGTCAGGACACATCCTAGATGTCTGCGCCCCATTCAGCAAAACATTCCCTAATCTAAGAAAAAGAAAGGCTAATTTACCCCCCAGATTCGTCCTACACCTTTAAAGAAAAGTTTCTAAATTTTTCTTTCTCCTTCCACGATTACATGCTATTACTCTGTTTTTTGTTTGTTTGTTTGTTCATTTTTGAGACAGAGTCTTGCTCTGTCACCCAGACTGGTGTGCAGAGGTGCAGTCTTGGCTCACTGCAACCTCTGCCTCCCGGGTTCAAATGATTCTCCTGTCTCAGCTTCCCAAGTAGCTGTTTGTAAGTCTTGATAGCATCCTCTTTCTTTACACATGCTTTCTGAGCTTTGGCCTCAGCAAATGTGCCTATGTTTTCACTGGTAATCTCCTTAAATAAATGCTTGTGCTTACAATATGATAATCTGCATCTCTTTAAAATGCTCAACCTCTGAACATTATTCTAGTTATATATTGTAATAATGACTTAAGATAACCATTTTATTTTGTTCATGATTGTGAGGGTCAGGAATTCCAAGAGAGTTCAGCCAGACACCTCATTTCTGATCCATGTGGTGTCATCTGGGACAAATGGAACCAGAGGATCACCTTCCAAGAGGGCTCCTCCACTCACAGAGCCAATCACTCAATGTTCCTTGACCTCTCTCTCTACATGGTATCTCATCCTTCAGGGCCTCTCCATGTGCCTTGAACTTCTCACAGCATAGTGGTG
Source organism: Cacajao melanocephalus (assembly GCA_963573385.1). Taxonomy (NCBI): domain Eukaryota; kingdom Metazoa; phylum Chordata; class Mammalia; order Primates; family Pitheciidae; genus Cacajao; species Cacajao melanocephalus. The sequence goes on from CAUYLG010009113.1 coordinate 109,224, forward strand.
TTAAGGCAATCTGCCTTTTAAAATAGTAGCTGATGTGCAAGAGACCCAGGCAGAAGCTGCCATTCTACTTAAAGCCTTGACCTAAAACTGCTGTACCATTACTTCTGCCATACTCCACTGGGCAAAGCAGATAAAAGTCAGCTCATATTCAATGGCAAGATAATAGACCCCATTTCTTGGTGAGAAGAAGGTCAAAGAATTTGTGACCATCTTTAATCTGCTACAGACCTCTACAATGATGCATCTAGGAATGATTATTGTTGATTTCCTTATCCTTAGGTTGATGACAGCAAAGTCATAGTTACACATTTCATTTCAGTGGACTGTTAATCTATACTTTGTGGGCACCCCTATACCAACATGCATTGCTTAACAATGGGGATATAGTCTGAGAAATACATTGTTAGGCAATTTTGTCATTGTGTGAATTAACATCATAGAGGGTTTCCATACAAACCTAGATGATGTAGTCTGCTACACACCTAGGCTATGTGATATAACCTGTTTCTCCTAGGCTACAAACCTGTACTGTGTGAAACTATTCCAAATACTGTATGCAACTAGAACACAATGCTAAGTGTTTCTGTATCTAAACACAGAAAAAATACAATAAAAATACAGTATGAAAGACTTTTTAAAATGGTATACCTGCATAGGGCACTTACCATGATTGGAGCTTGCAAAGGTAGAAGTTTCTGAGTTAGTCATGAGTGAATGGTGAGTGAATGTGAAGGGCTAGGATATTCCTGGACACAACTGTAGACTTTATAAATACCCTACACTTAGGCTACATTAAATTTATTAGAAATAGTTTTCTTTCTTTCATAAACAACCTTAGCATAATGTAACTTTTTAACTTTAAAACTTTTAACCTTTTGACTCTATTGTAATAACACTTAGCTTAAAACACAAATATACAACTGTATATTTCTTTTTATATATCTTTCTTTTTATATAGTTATTCCATAAGCTTTTTTCTATTTAAAATTTTGCGCTTTTTGTTTTTAAACAGTTTTGTTAAAAGCTAAGGCACAAACACAAGCAGTAGCCTAGGCCTACGCTGTGTCTGAATCATCAATATTACGGTCTTCCACCTTCACATCCTGTCCTACTGGAAAGTTTTCAGGCGTAAGAACATGCATGGTGCTTGTATGTTCTTATGATAACAATTCCTTCATCTGGAATGCCTCCTGAAGGACCTGCCTGAAGCTTTTTAAGTTACCTTTTTTTTTTTAGTAAGTAGAAGGAGTATACTCTAAAATAATGATCAAAAGAATAGTAAATAAACCAGTAACATAGTTATTTGCTGTTATTATCAAATATTATGTACTGTACATAACCTATATGTGCTATACTTTCATATGACTAACAATGCAGTAGGCTTGTTTACACCAATGTTACCACAAACACATGAGTAACATGAGTAACATGTTGCAATATGATGTCACTAGGCAATAGAAATTTTTCAGCTCTTATAATCTTATGGAACCACCATTATTTACATGGTCTGACATTGACCAAAACATCATTATGTGGCCCATGACTGTACATGTATGGAAGTATGTACAGATGGATGAGTGGATGGAAGAAATAGTTATTAAGAAGAGAGGTAAATTTCTGGTATCTCCAAGAATTTAAGAGTCTGACTACTTAATTTGGCTAATCCAAGCAACAGTTTCAACGGTGGTATTTCAGTACCTGGCATCTTGATTAGCTCAAAGGTGTATGACAACTTACAAGTCATTTGTCAAATATTTGCATTTGTGAATAATTCTATATCTAGATGATTCCTCCATAAGAGCATTACTCTCCCTCACATGCATTCCTAACCACGTTCTTCAGTGAATATTAAGGGGTGGAGTTGTTGCAGCTCTTCCACTGGGAACTGCTCATAACTCTGGCATACTGATGGGAAAGTTTCACACCCAGCCATCATCCATCTTGTATGACTTGGAGAAGAAAAAAAGAAAAAATTAAAAACTCCTAGCTTAGAGAATATTATCAAAGAAGCCAGTATTAGTTAGCTAGATAAAAGCTGAATAAAATCTAAATATGAAGCAATTTTGAAGTTTGTTTTGCTCAGTAGCAACAGAAAAAAAAAAATCTTACAGGTTTGTCCTCCCTTCTGTCTTCTGCCATTCTCACTTACCCCCAGCTTTTTCTCTAGTGGGTTCACAGATTTAGGTTAACAAAACTTAGTGAAGTATACCAGCTACCAATCATACTTGAAAAATAACTCAAAGTCATACTTTGCTAAGATTGGATCAGGATACTATTTCCTAATACTGAAAGCAGTAGATGTATTTATGTTTCCAAAAGCATAACGTCTCACTCCACAACTATTTCTAATGACTAAGCACATATTGCTGTAAAATAAAATTTGCCCTTATCACCTTCTTGAGACAATGAATTGGCTCTCTCTCATGACCTTGTGAGCTGCTTTTCACTTGTAGGTGTTTTACACACATCCAGAGAAAGCAGCATTCCCTTGGGCCCTGGAACAGTTGGGGCTGCTGCATTTCTATATTTGGCATCAATCCCTCAGTGCAGGACTTAACTCAGATCACTGCTGGGCCTGTTGTCACTGGGCTTGACTTTGCACAGAAATCAGCTAATGTCTTAATGATCCTCAAGAAATCATTAAAAATCCATGTGTGAGGAACAGAAAACCAAATACCGCATGTTCTCACTCATAGGTGGGTGTTAAACAGTGAGAACACATGAACACAAGGAGGGGAGCATCACACGCTGGGGTCTGTTGTGGGGGCTAAGGGAGAGACAGTGGGGGGTGGGGAGGTTGGGGAGGGATAACATGGGGAGAAATGCCAGATGTAGGTGACAGGGGGATAGAGGCAGCAAACCACATTGCCATGTATGTACCTATGCAACAATCTTGCATGATCTGCACATGTACCCCAGAACCTAAAGTACAATTTAAAGAAATTCATGTGTGATGTTGTGACTGGCAATCAAATAGCAAATACCAGGTACTAGAAGCAGTAGGACATAAATGACTGCAACAAAATTGGTCAGAAATGGTCAATCTCCTAGGCAAAAATAGAATATTCAGAATCAACCTATAAAGAAATATAAATTATTATAAGATGTGCAAAACCTGTTAGAGATCGTTTTCATCTAATAAATAAAATGCTGAAATCTTAAAATCCTCTAAAGAAGCATAAGGAGAAATACACAAGACAGAGAGTTCTGGGCCTAGAAGCTGCCTCAGCTGTGTGTGTCAAGTGTGTACCTGGTCAAGTATGTACCATTAACACACTTGACCTTGCATGGTGAGAGGCTAATCTTTTCTGCACCTCAGTGTCCTAAAATATGAGACAGCTAAACTGGATCATCTTTAATGACTTAACCAGCTTCAAAATTCTGTAATCGGTGGCAGGAGTGAGGGGTTGTAAAAATGAACTCACATGGCCTATGTTGAAAAGGAAAAAAGGAAGAAAAGAAGCAAAGGAAGGAAGGAAGGAGGGAGGGAGGGAGGGAGGGAGGGAGGGAAGGGGGAGGGAGGAAAGGAGGAAGGAAGGGGAAGGGAAGAGAAGGGGAGGGGAGGGGAGGAGGGGGAGGAGAGGAAAGGAAAGAGGAGAGGAGAGAAGAGGAGAGGAGAGGAGAACAGGAAAAGCTGCTTATGTATATGGAGAAAAAACTTTAAAGTTAAAACTCTATCTAGATAATGACAACATCAACATAATAAATAACTCAATGAAAGTGTTAAAGAACTGGCTAGTGAGTTGATGGTCTTACAATACTACTAAAATTCATTGGCTCATACAGAATGTTGGCTTGTGAATTCTACTTATGAACTTCTAGGAAGCATCAATAATTCAATCAAAAATTGTATTCTATTTTTGCAAATAACATGAGACTATTTCAGTACTATTTGTTTCAGCTTTCCACTGAGGGACTTGAATTTCTGCAACATTATGGATAAATTGGTTTCTGTGGGCTCGCCTGTGTGTGACTCCACATCCACAAGTTATTTCTATGGGAGGGAGTTAAGGGACTAAGATCTCCCTTCCATTATAATCACTGAAGGTCTGTAAGCAGAGGTGGAGGAGCAGAAGAGTTTGAAGCCTGCTGAGATTAGGGAGAAGGCCCAGAAGAAGAAAACTAAAGCTGAGAGGTATCAAAAAATATGAAGAAAGAAATAATGGGCAAATTATGTGTGAAGGTTAAAAGGCAATGAGGTCTCAATGGAATCATTGTATAAAAAGTAATAAATAACCTTTTTGGCTCTCTGAGCAGCACCATGGCAGTTGGCAAGAACAAGTGCCTTACGAAAGGCAGCGAAAAGGGAGCCAAGAAGAAAGTGGTTGATCCATTTTCTAAGAAAGGTTGGTATGATGTGAAAGCACCTGCTATGTTCGGTATAAGAAATATTGGAAAGACTCTAGTCACCAGGACCCAAGGAACCAAAATTGCATCTGATGGCCTCAAGTGTCAAGTGTTTGAAGTTAGTCTTGCTGATTTGCAGAATGATGAAGTTGCAGTTAGGGAATTCAAGCTGATTACTGAAGATGTTCAGGGTAAAAACTGCCTGACTAACTTCCACGGCATGGATCTTACCCGTGACAAAATGTGTTCCATGGTCAAAAAATGGCAGACAATGATTGAAGCTCATGTTGATGTCAAGACTACCAATGGTTACTAGCTTCATCTGTTCTGTGTTGGTTTTACTAAAGAACGCAACCATCAGATACGGAAGACCTCTTATGCTCAGCACCGACAGGTCTGCCAAACCCGGAAGAAGATGATGGAAATCATGACCCGAGAGGTGCAGACAGACGACTTGAAAGAAGTGGTCAATAAACTGATTCCAGACAGCATCGAAAAGACATAGACAAGCCTTGCCAATCTATGTATCCTATCTATGATGTCTTCATTAGAAGAGTAAAAATGCTGAAGAAGCCCAAGTTTGAATTGAGAAAACTCATGGAGCTTCACGGTGAAGGCAGTAGTTCTGGAAAAGCCACAGGGAATGAGACAGGTGCAAAGTTGAATGAGCTGATAGATATGAACCACCAGTCCAAGAATCTGTTTAAAGTTCAGACTTATAATAGTGGCAAATAAAGTCTTATTTGTGAAAAAAAAAGTAATAATAAAATAAAATAAAATAAGAGGCAATGGAGATGTCTGGATATCTGGGTTTCCAGTCAGGCCCTGGGATTCTCCAAACTGCCTGGCTCCTACGCTGTTTCATAAAGATCCCCTGGTCTTACCTATTTGTTATCCACCTTCTTCCTACCATCAAGAGAAATAACACTGTGGAAAAGAATTCACTTTATATGGTCCAGGCTTTGAAATGAACACTACCCACTGACTGATATCATGTCCTCATAAGAATAGTGTTGTAGACTGGGGTTTGCCTTGCGCCATTCATAAGCAGGCAGGGAGACTTTGTTCTGCTGTATTTTGTCAAAATTTGGGTTGGGGGTTTCATGTTCATACTCCTTAAGTTGAAGGAGACCATGTCATGGGCCTTAGGAAGCTGATGCCAGGGCTACATCTTCCAGGCCACGAATCACATTGTCTGAGCTCTCATCACTCACTCAGCAGCTCCTTTCCTTGGCCTCCAGCCCAGCTAAGTTTTAAATCAAAGATTTTTAGCTTTTTTTTTTAATAAAAACGTTTCCACCATACACAAATCTAGAGACTAATATGATAAACCCCCATATGTCTATCACCTAGCTTCAACAATTACCCGCATTTAGCCATTCTTTTGCCAACCGTGGGCTGCCCTAAAATATCATCAAAGCCAACTGATATGACAAAACTGAGTTTATTCCTATCTGATAAAGAATGATAATGTCTTGCCAGAGTTTTAATACCCTCTTGAAGTGAGGATGGCAAACCTGGCAAATATTTGAGGTTTTGGAGTCTGATTTAAGGTGGATCTTTCAATGAAAGGGGAGCATGATTAGGATTAAGTAAGGATTAAGATAAAAGTAACTTATGACCTTTAAACACAACACGATCAGAATTTTCAAGGTAAAATTTTGAGGTAAGTGACTCAAAAAGTCTTGGGGCATAAACAGTGGCTTGGTGCTGTTTGTTGGAGAGTTTATTGTTCAGTTAAAAGGGTTTTATGGGAAGTTCCTGAAACAAACAATATGTTTATTTACATTTATCTTCCTGGGCAAGAGTACCCTGGAATAGTAAAATCAGACTGATAAAGGCAGTGGAATAATAAAGTCACATTAGTGTAGCAGCTAAATAGTAAAGTTGTGTTAATGTATACATTAAGTTTTGTGGGTGTATATGGTTTGGGTTCTCAGTGTCATCTAGCCCACCCCCACATTTATTGTTCTTATTTCCTAAAATACTTTAATTTATTGTTTATTTTTAAAAGTTGCCAATGGTATCCAGTTTATAGACACACTCTGTAACTAGGTAAAATCTCCAATAACCAGAAATCTCATATATATTCTAAAGTCTTATATTTTCAGTTGTTCTGTTCTTAGCTTTATCAGGAAAGCCAAGGAAATAACTCTCATGCTAAAAATTCACTGTCACGCTCTGGAATAAAAAAAAAATGCTGAGGACTATTCAGAATCTCAAAGAGCTCTAAACAGAAATCATTGCCTTATTAGGCAAGCAGCCAGTCTAAGTCATGATAACAGGAGTAGAAAGAATCAGCAAGTTCAAGTTCAATGTGGGCTTTGTGGGGCGTGTACGGGGTAAAGTCAGCTCCTCTGTAGTAAATTAAGCCATTCTTCTGACGGAAAAAAATGCTTTAAAGAAAATGTACCATGGCTTTTGACATCCACTCCTTCAGGATTGATAAAAATATAAATGTATTCAGGCCACAAACATTAATCCAGTATGCTTTAAATGCAGGGCAAAGAGGGATTGTACAGAGGGAAAAGTCAATGTTTCTGAGAAAAGTCTGTCGGTGGAAAAATCACTTTTGAAATGATACCTGAATGAGAATCTTGAAGAAATTACTTAGCATCTAATTTTTTAATGTCTAAATTTCAAAAATTAGTATATACAACCTTGCAAGCCTTTAAAGACAAGAAGAAGAAATGCATGTGTGGAGCCTGGCATCTAAAATGCTTTATCTTTCAGCTGCAATCTCTGCCCTTGAGGAGACTTTGCAAAAGGTCAAGAATAGAAGGGTAGAACAACAGGTTGTATTGCAGTCCAATCATCTAGGGTCTACAATGCTATGTTTGATGTATTTTGTGCATTGGTGAATATTTCTGAGTGGGATTCTAGACTGATAAGAACTATGCTCCAGGAGTATGACTTTGACAGCCAGTGTCACCTATGAGCTCCCAAAAGAGGCTCTGTCCTGGGCCCCAGGCTTTAAAGGACCATAAGCAAACACATAGTAGGGCTGTCTTTGAGGACCTGGTCTCAGCACTGGCTGTGACTCACAACTCTTGTGTCTAACACTGCCTCTGTCTCAGAGAGACATTTGTCCTCATCGTTACCTTATATACTTGAAGAGAAAGGTGACTGTGTCCAAATCCCCTGGTGGTTTGTGTGACATTGCTCCAGAGAGCTGGAAGAATTTGAATGACAGAACAGCTTGGGTAAGAGAAAAGATAAATTAGTTAACTTGTCAATCCTTCTTCTCAGAGAGCATGAATGCACTAAACTGTTGCATAATGAAGTATTTCCCAGGAGGGCTGAATATCCATTTTGCCTCCCTTCTTTCCTATTCATAGTTCTGGAAGCACTCAAAAATTAGTAAGGTATTTGCAGCTGAGGAATATTTTACAATATGAGACAAGTCATACAACTCTGAAATGTGTATTAGATTGAACCATTTAAAACGATTGCCTTTTTTGTAGGTCAACCTGCGTGGTTCAAATATACACACTTACACACACAATCTTTTATCAAAAGACGTAACATGCATGAAGCATTATATTCCTGTGTAGGTCTAAAACTGCTTTAAGATATGGTAAAATTGAGGCATGTGTGTTATGAATATATATAATGAAGTTAAAATATTTTGTAATATTTTCTGTAATCATGTTTTACCATGTACAATCCTATTACAATTTTTAAACATGATATGTAAATTCATGACTTTGAAATGATACATAAAATTCACGATTACTTCCAAATCAAAATATTGCTTTAAGAATTTTTTTGACACTCCCAGTTGCTATTGTTTTAGGAGAATGCGGTTTCTCTAAAATGAAATTAATAAAAAAACTATCTCAAAACTATAATGATTCACAAAAATTGGGATTGCTGAGAATAGACTATAAATCATTTAAAAATCTTGATTGTAACGATACAATTATTTATTTGGCTAAAGTAAAAGCAAAGCATGAAAACTTTTTGAGATAAATATAAAATAATTTATTCTTTGCTACTAATACAAACATCACTAGCCTGTTCAAAGAACAACCATATAAATGCAAAAGTAAATTCGGTCATCTTTGACATTTTGCCATATTTCATTCTATTAAAACTATACTTTAAAAGACATTCTCGATTTGTTATAATGAAGATATATTTGCCACAGTAGGAGGATAAAACAGATTTTTACTTAGCAGTTTGTTAACTTGCTTTATAATATTTAAATATCTGTACTTTCGCTCCAGGCCTCTCACATGCTAAATCCTGTTTCCAGCAATATCTTCATACATTAATTGCAATTACTCATTGGCACTCATGACGTGACAAGTAAATTGGAGCAAATAAATATTTAAAGGTGATTAGGCCATAGAAGAGGCTTCTGTAATAGTTTTTAACTCAAGCCAAAGAGACTAGGCAGGTATCATAATCAAGTGAAGCCAGTGAGGAGGAAGATAGTAGGGAGTGGTGGTGACTATGATGAACAGGGCAGAGTTCGTGCTGCATCTAATAGGGATGCCTATTGCTCAGGCCCAGCCCATTATTGCTACCTGGGAATGTGGGGTGAGGCTTGCCAAAGCTTACGCTTTAAAAACAAAAATCTAGAAATATGGATATTTTTGTATAAAATCTCTCAGTTTGAAATAAAAATTTAAAACTATGTAGAATGAACTAAATGTGTCTGTAGGCTAGATTTCACCAATAAACTATCACTTTGCAATCTCTACTCTGGATTAAGGTAACAAGGAAGTGAACTAACACTTGCCTTTTACTCTTTTTCCATTTCTCATTTATTCTCCTATTTGTTATTGTGTTCTGCCCTTCTCTTCCTGCTTCTTCCTTCCCCTCCTCCACCACCCTTCTCTGACTCTGTTTCCTCTTCTCTTTTCCTCTTTTCTCTCTTTCCCCAACTTGGCTTTCTCTACTCATTGTGAAATATGGAAGCTACATACACTGTCACTTCAGTACCAATTAGAAACTAACTAGCTAAGGAAAGAGAAGCCTCCATGTACCAGTGTATGAACAAGAAGAGGAGTTCCTAGATAATGTGGTTTGAGCACCAAAGGTTTCTGCCACAGGATGGTGGCCAATTGACTGATCTAAGATTAAATTGCCTTAAGGAGGCATATTTGGGAAAAAAAAGCAAAGAAACTTTTTGTACTTAAATGACCAAATACTTTCTATTTCTCAAGTTTACTATTTTATACACAAAGTCACCAAACTTCTCAACCTCACATGTGCTGCTCATATTGGAATAACAAAAGCCAACTTAGTATATTAACAATTATTTTTATTCACATGTGTATATACTACAAAGTATAATCTAATTATAATTGCGGCATACTCTCAGAGCTTATGATAATTATCTGAGAAGATTTATTTTATTTTTATTTCTTGAGACAGGGTCACACTCTGTCACCCAGACTAGAGTGCACTGGAGTGGCACCGTCATAACTCACTGCAGCCTCCTAGGCTCAATCCTGTGCAAGTGATCCCTACGTTTCAACCTCATGAATAGCTAGCACTGTAAGTATATGCCACCATGTTCAGCTCCTTTAAAAGTTTTTTTTTGTAGAGACAGGATCTCGCTGGTCTCAATTTGGCCTCCATCCTCTCACCTAGGCTTCCCAAAGTGTTGGGATTACAGGTGTGAGCCATTGCACCCAGACAGAGAAGATTTATTCTATATGCTTGTGCCTGGCAGCATTGAGTACATTTAGAGCTAGATTCTCTGTATTAACACATCTACTCCCACACAAAGGCAATGGAATACAAAGCAACTGGGGCAAGAAGAAAAAGGTGCTAAGAAATCGTCACACAAAACCCAGCAAGAGAATTAGTAAACTAAATTCCACTGGTCCTACAGTGTAGCCACAAAAACCTAAACAGGACGAGCATATTGCATTTTGCTTGATGTCCCAACAATAGACCTTTTTAAATCTATCTCCCCAGTTCCTTCTCTGAAATCTTCATTTTCATTGTTTGTAGTAGCTTCATTTCTCTTCCCTAAGCAGCTTTTCATAGATCAGATATTTAAAATGTCAAACAATATTTAAAACAGCAAACATTTAAACATAAAAAATACAATTTATTGAATTACATCAGGAATTACAGTGTCTTGAATCATAATCCCAGAATGACTAGCCTGCTTTAAGCAAAAAGTATATGGAATCAGAAAGTAGAAGTATCACAGTCTCCCTAATCTTATCCAGTCAACCATTTTACAGTCTCCCTCATTCCCTCCGGTAAACCAGGAGAGTTTTCCACGTCTGCCTGGCATAAATCTATCTTGCTATAAATTTACATCAATTTCTTGTATTCAGTTTTAATTGTAGGTCGACTATGGGTTCTCATCACTTTAAAACACATTTTGGTAGGTGAATGCTATGAACTAAATAGTCAGTGAATTTTAGAGCTGTAAAATCCTTACACAGCAAATCCTCCACATTTTATAGATGAGGAGTCTAAGGCCCAAACGTATCAATTGATTTACCTAGGATCAAAAAGCTAGTAACTGGCAGAGACTGGGCTTAGATTCAGACCTTTTTAGCTTTAATACCTTCCTACCATTTCACACTAATTTTTTAAGCAAGATGGATAAACCCTTGTGCTGCTTAATTTTATGTGTCAACTTGACTGGGCTACTGGATACCCAAATATTTGGTCACACATCATTCTGGATGATTTCATGAAGAAGTTTTTGGATAAGATTAATATTTATATTGGTAGATTTTAACATTAGTCTAGATTAACATTTTAATCAGTAGAATAAGCAGATTACGATTATATAATGTGGTTGGCCTCATCCAGTTGAAGGCTTGAATATAACAAAAATTTGGATTCTCTCTCAAGTAAGAAAGGATTTCCCCACAGACGGCCCTCAGACAACTGCAAACATCAGCTCTTTTTGCCTGATGGTCCTCAAACTGGAATATCAGTTATCTGCGTGTGTCCCATACCAATGGCCCACTCTACAGATGTCGAATTTAACAGCCTTCATGACTATGTGCACCAATACCTTATTATTAATCTCATTACGTGTGTGTGTATGTGTGTGTGTTGTTTTTCTGGAGAACCCTGGCTGATATAATCCTCTTCCCCAACTGTTTCAGAATAGATATACTTCCCTACACAAACTCAACTTCATGCCTCTTTTATCTTTTTACCTTTTCTAAATTTCTCATGTTACAAAGTTTCAAATTGGGCAAAGTATCTTGTTTCAGACTGAACCTTGTATGCTAACTTGGATTGGCTTGACTGCCCCTGCTTTCAGCGGCAACAAATGCCTTCCGGACCACACCACTGCTGCTGCTATTACTAAGGTCTTTGAGATGGAAGATGTCAGTTAAATTCTTGGGCCTCCATGGCCCTCATCTTCCTCATGCCAAATTATCCCTGTGCCTTAGGACTCAGATGCCAAAGTGGATTCCTAAGCTGTCAAGGAGTCTGATGGCACAATGCAAAGTGTGAGGGAGTTCGATCCCTGCAGAGTGAAACTTGACCGTGGAAAGTAGCGAACAGGAGCAAGCTAAATAGACACCTCTACCCTCCTTTCCCATTTCCATGGGCTACATTTAGGTGCATGTCCTCCAAGCTCTTCTGGAGAAATCCTTCATGCTAAGTGAGCCTGCCTGCTGAATGACCAGACATTTCTTTTCATGGCTCATTGGGACACAGTAGCCAGCATGAAAATATCATATCACATAGCTTCACATCTTTCTATGACTTACTTTCTTCCTTCTCACCCTAGCATCCCAGGCTTACACCTCCTAAATAAAGTTTTAGCACTTTAATCCTTGCCTTAGTCTCTGCTTTCTAATGGACCAAGAAAAGATACTTTTCCTAAGTTAGACTGATAATTCTTCAATAACAGATTGGTTTGGGAGACAAAGAATAGCTAAATTTATCTAACAATTGGCTATTTAAAAAATCAAAATAGAAGTTGTATATTTTATAATAGCCAGATGATGTCTTGCTAGAATACTAAAGGAATGGAGCATACCAATTACATAAAATTCCTGACTTGCCTATAATCGAATTTTTTTACATCAAAACAAATTGAAAACCTTTTTAATTTATGAGTCCAGGTTTATGAATTTACAGAATTCAATATACAGAAAAAATACTGCATATTAACTCTTTAGTATATCACATTTTTCAGGGTTTTGAGCAACATTTCTAACATTAATCATGATAGCGTAATACCAAACACAAAGATGTTATGGGACGTTGAGTGGATGATCATTGTGGGACTGCTTGAGATTCCTTTAACCAAACAAATCTGTGATCTGTTTTCTCCCTTAAAGTGAAAAGTTGAGGATTATAGTCTGATAAGCCCATGCTAAGGTTTTCATGACTGTTATGGACTGAATGAATGTTTATGTCCCTCCAAAATGTATATGTTAAATCCCTAATCACCAATGTGATGGTATTTGGAGGCAGAACCTTTGTAAGTAATCAGTTTTAGATGAAGGCTTGAGGATGCGACCTCATAATAAAAGTAGTGGTCCTATAAGAAGAGACCAGAATGCTTTCCACCATGTGAGCACACAGCAAAAAATCAGTCACTTGCAAGCTGGGAAAAGGGCCTTTAGCAGAAACCAATCAACCGGTATCTTTATCTTGGACTTCACAGCCTCTAGAAATGTGAGAAATAAATGTCTGTGTTTAAGTCACCCAGTGTATGATATTTTCTTATAGCAAACCCCCAGACTATCATTATTAATATTCACAACTTACCTAGATGAAACCCTGATGTTTTTTCCTCATTAAACCAGGCTTTGCAAAACAGTTAGTGGACAGAGTGGGAATGAGAAAGGCAGATGATTGATGAAGAGTTCAGAGTAAAGTTGAAATGCAATAATTCTGTCTGAAATCTTCTCTAAATCAAACCACTAAAGAAATAAACTTTCTCTAACACTCAGAATTGCTGATGTTGACCTTAGCCTCTCCAAATACCTTAGGACGTCAGAGCTGAACACTCTGGACTGAATCCCATGGAAACAGCATTTAATAGCTTCATCCAAAGTCACAGTTAGGGCATACTCTGGTCAGCAAAAGGAACAAAAATACCATCTGCAGTTTCTTAATTATATTTGCCCCAAGAGTTAATTTAAATTTGTTTAGTTTATTATGTAGAGGGAAAAAACAGTATCAAAAAATCCCAGCTTTTCATAAAGCCAGGGATCAAAGAAGTCAAACCACAGATTCAGCCACTTACATCACCAGCAATAGAGATTCTATAATTAGAGATTAGCCAGCTGCAATCATTTCTGCTGCTTTAGACAGCTGGATCAAGCTGATTTCACTGAGTTGTGTCAAGCTAAAATGTCCCCTTTTTTCCTTTTTTAAAAGAAATCAGCAAAATAGTGTGACTCAGATATCCAGAGAACCTCTTTCTCCCACCCAACCTCTAACAAAATATTTTTTGTACCTATACATTTATTTCTAGTCTCATACCTTTCTCAGCTAAAACACTTTCATTGCCATGTCACTGCTGGTGAGGTGCCTAGAAAATCTTTTATCTTAACTTCAAATTGATGACATTAGGAATGGTTTATCTGAACGAAGTCCTATGTTCAATCCTGCACAAAAAAAGAACCACTCCATTTATTTTCTCACTCCCAACAGATGGCTGAGAAACCTTAAGATTAATAACTATGGCAAGAGCGGTAACAATTGTGACATAAATACTTTTATTATTAATGGAAAAGTAAGCATTCTGGGCCAGATTTTCTTTCCTCTTAATTGTACTGCATTGCGAATTCCCGTGTAGACTGAACTCTGTGCCTCAAAATCCTTTCCTCTATTAACAACTGGAGCTGCTGCTACTGTGTTAGCCATTGCTCTCACTATTGTTCTGTTCTTGTTGTGATATGGGAAGCTGGCTTTACATTTTAAATTGGATGACAAGGCTAAGAAAGTAGCAATAAATTATTACTCAATACTGTTTTTTTTCCCAAGATATCATTAAAACACTAAAAAGCTGACACAATTTGGCAATTTCCCTATTTCAAAAGTATTAGAACCAAGGTTTATAGGAACAGCCAACTCCGCTCTTAAGGAAATCCAGGATATTTGCTAGAAATATATTCTTTCATTTCATATTACACTGTTAACAATTATTAACCAGCTCTACCAAAACTTAAGCAAAAGGTAGAGAAATATACTTTGACCCTAGAGATATCACAAGAAAAAATGATTCTAACCAAATTTATTTAAATAGTTAACAACAAAAATAAATATGAGACCTTTGAGAACCACACAGTTGCCATGTGTTGCCCTATTTTTCTTTTATGATTCCTTCATACAAGAGCAAAAGTTCTAATTTTCTATTCAGTGAGACTTTATGCTTCTTCTTCCACAAATTAAATATCTCACTTTGGCTGCCAAGATTGCATATATTTCCTAATTTATATGACACTGAATTGAATATTAAAGTTGGAGTCATGTTGATCATCATATAGATTAATGCTTCTTAAACTTTGTCAAAGCCAGGAATTCCTTTAATTAATTTTCTCCATGACCTTTTTATTTTGCAAGATTTTGTCAATCCAACAAGATATTTTTATTAAATGATTTACTCTCTCAATTTTCAATTAATGAAATAGCCATCTATTGGCATTCAAGGCAGGAGGAAAAGTTAGCTCTCTTTAAATAATGTGAACTAAAAATGGGAGAAGGAGAATTTTCCAAGTTGCTGGGCTGACAAATACACATCCATGACAAATCCCAGACTAAATTTCCTCATTTCTTACAAAACCTCTTTTTATTTGCCCTGTTCTAGCTTTATGCGTTATTCCTTCTTTCTTCTCTAAGCATGCTGTCTGTTTTCTGAGAAAACATGCCTTTGCATATGTTGTCCTTCTAGTTAAGAAGAAACATTCCTCATTTTTTGCATATACAAGTTATTCAAGTGCCACTGCGTGTGTGTGTGTGTATGTGTGTGCGTGTGTGAGCTCTTCCATGACTCCCACATCCACCACCACCACCAGTCAGAGTTAACTTCTTTCTTATCTTTACTCCCTCTGGAAGCTGTTTGTACTGTGGTCGTAAGATTGTGCTTACACATCTGTTTCCCATACCAGACTGTGTGCTCCTTGAAATCAATTTCTATGTCTTACTTACATTTTATTCCTAGGGCTTTGCACAGTACCTAACACAAAACAGAATACTCACTAATATTTTACTTAATGAGTAAATGAATGAATGAGTGAAAGTATAACTATGTAAATCTAGTGTCGTTACTTACAAAGATAAATTTTTCATAAGATTCTAAGCCAGTATGGATTTGGCAAGATGTAAAAGATGAGCAAAGTACTATAACATGTAAAATCTTTCCTGAAATCACACAGATATTGGATTTGAGGCTCCTGTGGTTTAAGAATGCACTGATACTTGTTTTCCATGCTCTACCCACCAGTTTTTCCACTTAACAAAATCTTTTGCTTTAGTCAACAATGGTAATAGTTCACATTTTGCTTTTCATGTACATTATTCCATTTGATACTCACACTGACCCTGCAAAGTAGGTATTATTATCAGTTTCCCTTTCTAGGTCTAGAAACTGAGGCTCATAGAGGTTAACTTTGCACAAGGTCACAGAATTAGTAGATGTAGGTATGGAGCTGGACCTCACATCTGCTCTCTCCATGGACCACAACACATACTCCATGCATCAACTCTTTCATTATTATTACTGTAAGATCATAGGACTGGTAAAGTGAGAGGACATGGTATAAGAGCTGCACCATAGTAACTCATACACTGAGAAGATGTGACATAAATGCCACCAAGCTTGATTTTCATAGGATGACTTCCACAAACAAACAAAATGCAAAAACAGTACAAGTTTAATTATGTGGGGGAAAATACAAATACACACTGAGATTATGAAAAGGTTAAATATAGTACAGCAACAGATTATGTTAGTCTTAACTTTCTTTTTACAATTGTACATATTTTCTATATTTTTACAATAAATATGTGTATTCAGTATAGTGTTATTTGAATAAAAAGTAAGATATAAAATTAGATAAATGGTTAGCTCTATGCAATAGTTTAGAAGCAAACTCAGTGTCTAAGAATTTAGCACCCACATTCACCTGCTTATAAACTTTCAATTTAGAAACCTAGATAAAGAAAAAGAACTCTTTGCCTACCACCAACAGATGGTAATATCCTTGCTGGTCCCTTTGGACTTAAGAACAAATGGACTTACACGCTATCTTCAGGACAAATCTGTAAGTAGAAGAGTCTCCACACATAGTAAAAGAAGTGCTCCAAATAAATGGGAAGTTCTTTTTAAAGAGTGCTGATTTTTATGAACAAAAATATTAATCACAGCACTAAGAGTAATGGCAAAAACTGAAATTACTGTTGCACCAACCTAAGAGCAAAAATTTGTAATTCACCTAAAAATAAGGTAATAATGAAATAGAAATTGATATTATATCTACTCCATATATTATGAATTATTTTATAGCCATTAATTATATTTTCAAAGAATTCTGATGACTTTGGGAAATTATCTAGCTGTCATGTTATTTTGAAAATCTAGAATGTAGAATTGTATGTATGCATAACCTCAACTACATAAACGTATTTACAAAAGAAACTCATCGCTAACAGGATATCTGTATAGGTGAGTTATGGAGCAAATTTTAACTTACATCACTATTTCCTTTATATTCTATAACTTTTTCAATGAGTATTTATTAGAAGGAAAAATAAAAATCTTTCTTTCTCCTTCTCTCTGTCACCCCCAACCCCATACGTACACATACAATCCTAAAGAGAGAAATCCAATCAAAATAGACTTAACATAGAAATGGACAACATGCTTATAATCAATCAACCCTAGGGTGAGTCAAAATAAATGATTCTGCTATAAACATTTAAAACCTAACCTTCGTATTTACCTACACAAAGGACTCAGAGCCCAGAGCTTGGGGCTAGATGACAGATAAATCTTTACCATCACCCCAGGCCAACAGAATTGCTTACCCATCTCACATGGGTTTTTTTTTTTTTTTTTTTTTCTCACAAGCAACTGCTCTTATTAAGGTACAGACTTCTCCAAACAGCAATATTCGGAGCTCTTGCATGGCAAGAAAAAAAAAAAAAAGACAGTTGAAAAGTTATCTTGACATTCATGGTAAAAGTAGGATTAGAACCGATGAATCACGATTATTTATGGTTTCTACTTTATCAAGCACTTTGTACATACATTGGCTGACAACAACAATGTGAGATATGTAGAACACACATTATTTACTTTTACTTCACAAATGCCCTTACTTTTTCCAAGCACTCATACTGCTTCCAAGTAGCAGGGTCTGACTTGAAATCCAGCATCTGAATCCAATCCTATGCTCCATTCACTAAAGGATATTATTCCTCAAAAATAGTCTTACAGCCTCCAACTAGAAATATATTTATTTTATTCGTCTTTAAAAAGAAAAAGTTGTATATCATGTACAACATCTCCAAGAGTCTTAAAAAATTATAGCAGTGTTATGGGGTTGCTTCTAATACTAAGCACCAACGTAGAAGGCTGTTACTATGCTGAAACACAATTTTGGGAAAGCAGATACATAGGAGAGTGAAGGGGCTGCATATTCATTAGGCAATTTGCTCTTTACCAAATGCCTCTGAGTCTTGAGTTACATTAAGCTCAGCAGTCATGCTTCCTGCATTAAGGAACACTTTAAGTTGTAAATAACAGAGACCCAATTTAAGCTGGCTTAGGCTAAAAGGAATTAATAGACTCATTATCAAATTACCGAAGGAGAGATGTGCAGTTGGGCCTCAGAAACAACCAGAACCAAGGCCCTGACCACAACCAGGAATCTCTCCTTTTCCTTCCATGTTCGTTCTGCTTCTCTTGGAATTTTAGCTTCATTCTCTCAGAATGGCTTCTTTTGCCCTGCTTGAATCCTGACCACTGGCCGCTCTTAAAATCTTCAACTTCCCTTGTGCCCTCTTCCTTTTTCTCTCAATTTGAAAAATCTTCAAAAGAGACTGTGCTTGGCTCAGTTTGAGTCAGAGGAAGAGGGCATTATACAATGAAATACCCACAAGAAAAACTTGCCTGGAGTAACGGATGTGTTTTAGTCAGCTCAGGCTGGCATAAAATACCACAAGACTGGGTGGTTTAACAGAAATCTGTGTTCTCACGTTCCATAGGCTAGCAGTCCCCAGTTCAGTGTCTGGGGAGGATTTTCCCCCTGACCTGCAGATGGTCACTTCCTTGCTATGTCCTCACATGGCCTTTCCTTGGTGCCTGTGTGTAGACAGAGAGTGAGCAAACTCTCCTGTATCTCTTCTTAGGAGGACACTAATCTTATTAGATCAGGAGTGACCTTTATGACCTCATCTAACCTTAATTACTTCCTTAGAGCCCTCATCTCTGAATACAGCTACATTGGGGATTAAGGCTTCAACATATGGATTTAGTGACTGGGGGCACAAACATTCAGTCCATAACAGGGTGGGTCACGATTTTCTAAGGAAGACAATTGCTGCTACCAGAAAAGGGGAGCAGGGCTTGAATAACAAAGCAATAAATGGCCTAAATATTTGTTGCCAAGACCTGGACTATAGTTACTATAAATTTCTTGTTAGATGTGGAAATGTAGATTTTAACAACCTACAGAGATGCAGTGGGGCTAATATTCTCTTACGAAAGACATGGAGACTGACAAGACGCATCACTCATGCCTCTGAGCTGAAAGAAGACCTTTGCACCTGCAGGTGTCTCCTCAAAAGATTGTTTGGGTTCTTATTTATCACATACTTGAAAAACTAAGTTGAGCCTCTGCTCTATACCACCAATTATAACCAAAACAGTTTGATACTGGAAAGCCTGTAAAGCATCAGATGCCCACCAGTGCCATAGAAAATATAACTGTTAGAAAAGCCAGAGAATATTTAAGCTGTGCGCTCTGATCTGCCCTCCAAATGAATCTACCTTTCATTGCAAAATATGATACAACATAATTGGTAAGGTAAAACTTGCCATATGGAAATATTGGCTACAACATAGTTAAATGTTAGGGCAAATCTCATTCTTCCAGAATAGTATCTTTGATATTGAAATGTTTGTGTGTGTGTGTGTGTGTGTGTGTGTGTATGTGTGTGACAGGGTCTTGCTCTGTCTTCCAGGCTGGAGGGCAGTGGCACAATCACAGCTCACTGTAACCTCAAACTCCTAAGCCTAAGAGATCCTCCTGCCTCAGCCTCCCAAGTAGTTAGGACTACAGGCATGGGCCACCACACCCAGCTAATTTTTAATTACTTTTGTAGAGACTGGATCTCACTATGTTGCCCAGGCTGGTCTCAAACTCCTGGCCTCAAGCAATCCTCCCAACACCCTGCTACTGTAGCGTGGGCCACTGTGCCCAGCCTTGATACCAAAATATTTGATCTGAATATCTTCTTTTTTGGCAGTAATTATAGGCCTGGTTTGGTTATCCATCAGGGGCACTGCTGATTCATGATAATAAAATAATGACATCTCCATATTAAAAATGTTTATTCCTCTACATGCTATGGAAAGGAGGTGCATCTCTATCTCATCCAAAATAGCTTCAAATCAGGGATCCTTGAATTAAAAGGAAAATGGACAGAACACACTCCTGGGATGAAAATTGCTATGTGATTAATCGAAAGAACATAACAATCAGCTCCCACACTTGCAATCATTTTAAGTCTGTACATGTATCAGAAACAAAGAGTTTATTTTAAGCTCATCAACTGAGCCCACAACTGATATCTGTGCCTAGAATCAAAGGCTGAGGAAAAGTGGATAAAAGCACGGAGCTTGCTTCAGTTAATCCTGAAGGCATTCTCCTCCAGGTGATGATTAGTAAAACAGCATTTATTGGTTCCTTAATTTGGCTCCCAGCCCCTGAAGCCCAGAGTTGCAATCAAGAAAGAAGCATATATTTTACATGAATAACATAAAATAAATGTGTGCTAATATAACACATTTATATTAAAGTAACAGACTTTTCATATTTATAGAATAAAGGATGTCCTTTCAAGCAATGACATGTTTTTACTTTACAGCTTGAGTAATATATATGCTCTTTATAAAGAAAAAAATGTACAGCGGGTTCTCTTGGGTGTGAGTTATATACAAACCCACTCTGCATCCACGTTTTAATACAAAGCTGTGTGAGCTATTACAGCCTTCCCGGACTTAATCCCTCAAGATGTTCATAGTGATGGAGGAAGCACTTCTATCTTGTGTGTTTGTGTGTGTGCATGCTCACGTGCACATGTGTGCATGTGCATATTACATAGCACAGCTTACTCCAAATAGAGTCTCAAAATATTCCCACTGAATCTTCATTCTTTCTGTTCTTTACTATCCCCCATCTGGTTGAAGAATCCAAAAGTCATAACCAATTCTCAAATATTTTCTTTGAAAACCTGCATCCTGGTGGTTGGTTCCCATTTTGCTTTTATCTAACTCTACTATTTCTTGATATTTCAGTATAAATTCCCAATTTAATATCCTGCCACAAGGACATTAATACAATTGCCAGTATAGGCACTGAGTCCTCTTGGAAATGCTTGGTTTTCAGGATGCCATTCAGATAATCCAGACAGTGCTTACATTGAAGTTTTAATTTTATTTTTTAAAAATTTTAATTGAAATAAATACAAAGTACTCAAAATTCTCATAGAAAATATATGGACTTTATAAATTATGTTTCTGGACACAGTTTGAAAAACACTAAAATAACCACATTCTGGGTCTAGCCAAATGGGATTCTGCCCTTACTTTGATAAAGGTAAATTCATTGGAAAGAAATCTTCCTAAGAGGTTTTATCTGGATTGTAGGATTTTCTGTTTGTTTATTTGTTTGTTTAGTCAGCTGTGCAATGAAAGAGTTGATTAGCATCTTTAGATATTCAGTGTTTGGAGTGTTGAGTTTGATCTCTAAAACTAAAAAGCCTGAACCTCTTCTTCTAGGAAGCCTTCAAGATCTTAGCTTCACACATCTGATACCTGCTTCTCATAGGCTGCCCTTATGACCAAATATTTTATCCAAATTCAGTTCTTCTTACATCAATTTATTAAACCCAAGGTTTTTTTTTAAGGTGATAAGGAATATATAATGATATTTGAATTTGACTTAAACAAAAGGTTTGGATGGTCTTTTCATGTCCTCATTTTTCTCTCTAAACTGGCCAAGGTTTATTTTGAAGAAGGCACTTGGATGAGTACCACATTTGCATGACACAATGGAGATGGACCTCTTTTAAGCCCAAATCATTGACAGAAAAGGAAGGGATAAACTTTCCATTGAGGCATCAGGAGCAAAGTTTTAAACAGGGTTTTGCTAGTAAAAGGTCACAAAAGAGTTTTAAAGCTTTGGTTTGCCCCACTTCTCTGAGCTCCCTAAGCTCCTCGTCTGGGTATGGGTAATGGACTTTGGGCCAGCATGGCTACATGTTAAAATGTTGTGTTTATTTTTCATGGGGGAAAAATCATACTGAGGATGGTGATTAGTAGAGAGGCTAACTTGATGCAAAACTGATGCTGACACCGAAATTAGACATGTAGGTCTCTAGAGTTGTATAAACCCAGGAGGCTTAATTTAAATTGCATATCAGCTGTGTGGATGACATAGCCTGGAAGCTTCTGCAATGTAGTCATCCGGGGAGTGATATAATCTGGAATATCTTCCTAAGAAACCATATACACCACTATCATCTCAGTTCATAGTTGCCTTTTGTGAGAAATTTTTTATTTAAAGAATGTTTTACAGCTAATCAATATTTTCTTCTTCCCTTTGATTCTGGGTGAGGCTTATTAGACCATCGCTATGTCCCAAATTTGGGTTCCCAGAGATCTGAATAACTCCACTGTAATAAATGCATAATCAATAAATGTTAAATACTTTTATGAAATCAAAAGAAAGAAATTGACAGTACAGTAGAAAGATAGGCAATGATATTTCTAAGAGGGGCTCTTTGAAGACAGGATGGACCAAGAGGAGAGGAAAGCTTCTCCTGATTCTTTTTTGTAGCACAGGTCCCCTCTGTAGCTACCGCATCTATAATCACTCTTCTTGTCAGTCATGACACAAAATTAATTAAGGAAAAATATGTGATTGATTTTTAATAATTAAGGAAGAATAGGAGATTAGAAATAAAGTAACATTAAATCACTGAGAATAAGGGGGAAAGAAAGAGTAAAGTACAATCTGAAATGGGAGAATAAATACCCCAATGAAGGCAAGAGATTAACAATTGAAAATAATAAAAGAAAATACATGATGTTTAGAATAAAGTATAAAAGGCCAGTGGTCAATGAGATTAAAGACTAAAATCCTGAGAGCAAAAGAGATAAAGGATGAAAACCCACGAAATAAATTTTAAACAAAAATCCATATAAATGTGAGAGATTAAGGATTAAGAGCAGGAATTAGGACATGCAAAGGTAAAAGTAGAAAATACAATATATGAAAAAGAGTATTAAGGAAAATTATGTTTAAAGGCCTAAATATGAAAAGTCAAACTTTAGAAAAATCATTGAATAGAAATGTCAGGGCATGAGGGTGGGCCCCAACGGAGGGTGATGTGGCATAGTCAATAGCTCTTGGGCTGAGCCTCTTGCCCTTCATAAGGGGCTTCCTTTTAAGTGGGGTGGTCTTTACAGGTAGGGCACCAAGGATATGGAGACAATCTTACAAACTTATGTTCCTTGAGTCTCCCTAAAGAATAAAACAGAAAAACCTGTAGTTGACTGGCCTCACAACATTTCCAAGGCAAGCCCCATAGAAACATTAGGATTCTGTTTTTGAAAATACAAAGGCAGAGGGAGAAGTGATTAAATCCTATAAAATCAGAAGCCAAAGAGAAGGGATGAATATGGATTATTTTTTAATCCAAATCTCTTTATACCATCCATGAGAAAGAGTCAAATTTAAGACAACTGATAAGAAAGCATTGTTACATGGAGGTTAACACCCATGGAACTCATAGCTCAAGGAATTAGTATAGATAATACTTAAATAGTTGTCAACAGGATTTGGAATACATGTAAATTTAGCAGAATGCAGAGGAAAAGCGCTGGAAGACATGACTGTAATCTCATCCCAGCTCTGCCACTAGCTGACTATGTGACCTTAGGTAAAGAAAGCATTTTATGTCCTTGCATCTTACTTTACTGTGCATCTGTAAGATAAATAAAAAACTTTGGTTTGATATTCTCTAAAATTAACATTTGAAGTTGAGATTAAGAATAATGAGCTTTGCCATACACTGAATATTGGGCTGAATGAGTCATAGATCTGGGTCTGCAAGTAGGAATTGAAATATAATACTTTTAAGGGCTGGAAGGTTAAGTGAGAGAAATAACCAGATATAAGACAATAAGGGCTGATAGGACTGTGAACAACTGGAAATACATGTCTCTTCTGAAGGGCATGGTGCTTCTTAGCTATGCCTGTTATTGTTATGTTGAAATGTAGGCAGCCAAATCTTTAGATTTTTTTTTGTAAAGAAGCCAGAAATCTTTTACAATGTGATATCTCCTGATTATTATCATTAACTTATTTAAAAATTTTAAAAATTACTAGATGAGTCAGCTGAATAACATCTGCCAGCTCAGTTTGGACTGTGGGTCACTGTTTACAAACTCACTGATCTGTAATGCCCCAATCCTTATATCTACGTCAAAAGTTCAGGTCAGGTCCTTACCTAAGCACTGCTGGCCCAAGGCAGAAGTGAATTTATGGAAGCTTTATTTCTCCAGTCACTAGATTTATTCTTGTAAGGTCAGAAGTAACGCTTTCTCTCTCGTTTCTTATTACAGTGATTTGCAAATTATTCTTTTTTTTTTTTTTTGGTTCAATCTAGCTAAAAGTTTGTCAATTTTATTGATCTTTTCAAAGAACCAAATTTTGATTTTATGTATTCTTTCTATTGTTTTTCTCCTCTTTATTTTACTTATTTATTTCATCTTTATTTTCTAACTGCTTGTTCTTTTTTTTCTAGTTTTTTTTTTTTTTTAAGATCCAAGGTTAGGTTATTGATTTGAAATCTATCTTTTTTCATAATATAGGTGTTTATAGCTATAAATTTTCCTCTAAGAACTGCTTTAGTGGTATTTACAAGGTTTTACACGTTGTGTTTTCATTTTCATTCATCTAGGTGTATTTTCTCACTTGCGAGTTTTTTCTGACCCATTAGTTATTTAGGAGTGTGTTAGTTAATTTCCACACATTTTTGAATTTTCTAAGTTTCTTTCTGTTACACATTTCTAACTTCTTTCCATTATGGACATAACACATAATCTGTATAATTTCAATCCTTTAAAATTTATTTAGTTTTTTTAATAGTCTAACATATCATCTATCCTGAAGAATGTTATATATGCATTGAGAATAATGTATATTCTGCTATTGTCAGATTGTATAGATATCTGTTAGGTGTAGTTGGTTTATAGTGTTTTCTAGTTTTGTGTTTCCTTAAGGTCTTCTGCCTGGTTATTCCATTTGTTGTTGAAAGTAGGGTATCAAAATCTTCAACCATTATTGTTCAATTGTCTATTGCTCTCTTCAACTCTGTCAGTTTTTGCTTTAAATATTTGGGGGCTCTGTTTTTAGGTACTTTTATATTTATAATTGTTATGCCATCTTGACAGATTGGCCAATTTACCATTATAAAATATTCTGGTCTCTAGTAACAATTTTTGTTTTAAAGTCTATTTTGAATCATTCCACATTCAATATCCATGTGTAAACATTTTTTAGCACCCACTTATGAGTAAGAACATGTGATAGTTGTCTTTCTCTGTCTAGCTTGTTTCACTTATAATGAACTCCAGTTCCATCCATGTTGCTGCAAAAGATACAACTTTATTCATTTTTTATGGCTGAATACTATTTCATTGTGTATATATGTTACATTTTGTTTATTCAGTCTTCTGTTCAAGGACACTTAGGTTGATTCCATAACTTTGCTATTGTGAATAGTGCAGTAATAAACATATGAGTGCAAATATCTTTTTGATATATTGATTTCTTTTCCTTTGGGTAGACACCAAGTAGTAGAATTGCTATGTCAGATGATAATTCTATTTTTAGTTCTTTGAGAAATTTCCATACTGTATTTCATAGAAGCTGTGCTAATTTACATACCAACAGTGTACAAGAGTTCCCTTTTCTCTACATCCTTACTAACAACTGTTATTTTTTGACTTTTTAAATAATAGCAATTCTGATTAACATAAGATGATATCTAATTTTGGTTTTAATTTGCATTTCTCTGATAATTAGTGATGTTGAGCATTATTTCATATATCTGTTGGCCATTTGTATGCCTTCTTTTAAAAAATGTCTGTTCATGTCTTTTGCCCACTTTTAATTTTTTTATTTAGTTTTTTTCTTTCCAACTTTTATTTTAGGTTCAAGGGTTACATATGCATGTTTGTTACATGAATAAGTTTGCATTATGGGGATTTGATGTACAGATAATTTCTTCACCCAAATAATCAGCATAATATCCCAATGAGTAGTTTTTCAATCCACAACCTCCTTCCTCCCTCCACCCTCAAGTAGGTCCTGGTGTGTGTTGTTTCATGTTTTGAGTCCATGTGTACTCAATGTTTAGCTCCCACTTGTAAGTGAAAACATCAGCATTTGGTTTACTCTTCCTGCATTAACTTGCTTAGGATAATGGACACCAATGCCATCCATGTTGCTACAAAGGATATGATTTTGTTCTTTTCTATGGCTGTGAAGTATTCCATGGTGTATATGTGCCACATTTTATTTACCTAGTCCACTATTAATGGGCATCTAGGTTGATTCCATGCCTTTGCTATTGTGAGTAGTGCTGCAATGAACACATGTATGCATGTGTCTGTGTGGTAGGATGATTTACATTCTTTTGGTTATATACAAAATAGGGATTGCTAGGTCAAATGGTAGTTCTATTTTAAGTTCTTTGAGAATTCTCCAGGCTGCTTTCCACAGTGGCGGAACTAATTTACATTCCAACCATCAACGTATAAGCATTCCCTCTTCTCTGCAATCTTGCCAGCATCTATTATTTTTTTATTTCTTAATAACAGCCAATCTGATTGGTATGAGATGATATCTCATTGTGGCATTGATTTGCATCCCCCTAAAGATTGGTAATATTGAGGATTTTTTTTCACGTGCTTATTGGCCATTTTTATGTCTTCTTTTGAGAAATGTCTGTTCATATCTTTTGCCAATTTTTTAATGAGGTTGTTTGGTTTTTGCTTGTTGATTTGCTTAAGTTCCTTATAGATTCTGGATATTAGGCCTTTGTCAGGGGTATAGCTTGAAAATATTTTCTCCCATTCTACAGGTTGTCTGTATATTCTGTTGATAGTTTCTTTTGGTGGGTAGAAGCTCTTTAGTTCAATTAGGTCCCATTTGTCAATTTTTTATTGTTGCAATTGTTTTGTGATGAAGTATTTGCTAGAGCCAGTGTCCAGAATGGTATTTCCTAGGTTTTCTTCTAAGGTTTTTATAGTTTTAGGTTTTACATTTAAGTCTTTGATACATCTTCAGTTGATTTTTTAATATGGTGAAAGGTAGGAGATCTGTTTTAATCTTCTGCATATGGCTAGCCAGTTATCCCTGCACCATTTATTGAATAATAAGTCCTTTCCCCATTGCTTGTAAATGTTGACTGTGTCAAAAATTAGATAGTTGTAGGTGTGCAGCTTATTTCTGGGTTCTCTAATCTGTTCCATCGGTCTGTGTGTCTGTTTTTGTATCAGTATCAGTTTTAGTTACTGTAGTCTTGTACTGTACTTTGAAGTCATTTTGTCCATTTTTTAATGGGATTATTTGTTTTTTTGTTGTTGATTTGTTAGAGCTACTTGTATATTCTGATATTAGATGAATAGTTTGCAGATATTTTCTCTCATTGTTCTGGTGTCTCTTCACTCTGTTATTTCTTTTGTTGTGCATAAGCTTTTTAGCTTAACCAAGTCTGATTTGTCTATTTTTGGTTTTTGCTTGTGCTTTTAAGGTCTTAGTCATAGATTCTTTTTCTAGACTAATGTTCAGAAGAGTTTTCCCTATGATTTCATCTAGTATTTTTATAGTTTTGGGTCTTACACTTAAGTCTTGAATCATTTTGGGTCTATTTTTGTATGCAGTGAGAGAAAGAGGTCCAGTTTTATTCTTCAGCATATGGCAATTCAATTTTCACAGTATCATTTATTTAAATGAGTGTTCTTTCCCTATTGTGTGTTCTTGTTGGCTTTGTTAAATATTAGTTAGCTATAAATATATGGGTTTATTTCTAGGTTCTCTATTTTGTTCCATTGATCTATGTACCTACTTTTATAACAGCACCATGCTGTTTTGGTTACTATAGCCTTGTAATATAATTTGAAGTAAGGTAATGCGATGCCTACAGCTTTGTTCTTCTTTCCTGGGACTGCTTTGGCTATTCAGGCTGTTTCTTTGGTTCCATATGAATTTTAGGATTGTTTTTTTCTAAACCTGTGAAAAATGATGTTGGTATATTTTGGAATTACTTTGAATCTGTAGATTGCTTTGAGCAGTATGGTTATTTTAACAATATTAATTGTGATTTATAAGAATGGGGTAATTTTCCATTTGTTTTTGTATCATTTGTATCATCTATAAATTGTGACTATGACTCTCTTTTGTTTGTTTTTGTTGCTCTTATTTATAGCTGAATTTTTATTGTATAAAACCATCACCACTAAATATCAAGGAACATTTTCATTATTCCAAAAAGAAACCCTGTACCTATTAGTCATCAGTCTCTGTCATTTTCTGGCCCTGCTCTGGAAATCACTAATTCCATCTCTATGTATTTGCCTATTCTGGACATTTCATATAAATAGAACCTTACTAAATGTAGCCTTTTGTCTGACTTTTTAACTTATCCTAATATTTTCCAAGGTTCATCCATGTTATAGCATATATCAGCACTTTATTCATTTTTTTTATTATAGTTTAAGTTCTGGGGCACATGTACAGAATATGCAGATTTGTTACATAGGTATACACATGCCATGGTGGCTTGCTGCATCCATCAACCCATCATCTACATTAGGTATTTCTTTGAATCCTATCTCTCCCCTACCCCCCAACCCCAACAGGCCCCATTGTGTGATGTTCCCCTCCTTGTGTCCATATGGTCTCATTGTTCAACTTCCGCTTATGATTGAGCACATGCAGTGTTTGGTTTTCTGTTATTGTGTTACTTTGCTGAGAATGATGGCTTCCAGCTTCATCCATGTCCCTGCAAAGGACATGAACTCATCCTTTTTTATGGCTGCATAGTATTCCATGGTATATATGTCCCACATTTTCTTTATCCAGTCTATCATTGATGGGCATTTGGATTGGTTCCAAGTCTTTGCTATTGTGAACAGTGCCACAATAAATATATGTGTGCATGTGTCTTTATAGTAGAATGATTTATAATCTCTTGGATATATACCCAGTAATGGGATTGTGGGGTCATATGGTGTTTCTAGTACTAGATCCTTGAAGAATCACCATACTGTCTTCCACAATGGTTGTACTAATTTACACTCCCTCGAACAGTGTAAAGCCACTCCTATTTCTCCACATCCTTTCCAGCATCTGTTGTTTCCTGACTTTTTAATGATCACCATTCTAACTGGCATGAGATGGTGTCTCATTGTGGGTTTGATTTGGATTTCTCTAATGATGAGTGATGATGAGCTTTTTCTCGTGTTTGTTGGCTGCATAAACGTCTGCTTTTGAGAAGTGTCTGTTAATATACTTCTTCCACTTTTTGATGGGGGTTTTTTCTTGTAAATTTGTTTAAGTGCTTTGTAGATTCTGGATATTAGCTCTTTATCAGATGGATAGATTGAAACTTTTTTCTCCCATTCTGAAGGTTGCCTGTTCACTCTGATGTTAGTTCCTCTTGCTGTGCAGAGCTCTTTGGTTTAATTAGATTCCATTTGTTTATTTTGGCGTTTGTTGCCACTGCTTTTGGTGTTTTGGTCATGAAGTCTTTGCCCATGCCTATGTTCTGAATGGTATTGCTTAGGTTTTCGTCTAGGGTTTTTTTTTGGTTTTAGGTTGTACGTTTAAGTCTTTAATCCACACTGACTTAATTTTTGTATAAGGTACAAGGAAGGGATCCAGTTTCAGCTTTCTGCATATAGCTAGTCAGTTTTCCCAAAACCATTTATTAAATAGGGAATCCTTTCCCCATTGCTTGTTTTTGTCAGGTTTCTCAAATATCAGATGGTTGTAGATTTGTGGTGTTATTCCTGAGGCCTCTATTCTGTTCCATTGGTCTATATATCTGTTTTGGTACCAAGACCATGCTGTTTTTGTTACTGTGTCCTTGCAGTATAGTTTGAAGTCAGGTAGTATGATGCCTCCAGCTTTGTTCTTTTTGCATAGGATTGTCTTGGCTATGTGGGCTCTTTTTTGTTTCCATATGAAATTTAAAAGATTTTTTTTTTCCAATTCTGTGACGAGTCAATGTTAGCTTGATGGGGATAGCATTGAATCTATAAATTATTTTGGGCAGTATGGCCATTTTCACAATATTGATTCTTCCTATCCATGAGCATGGAATATTTTTCCATCTGTTTGTGTCCTCTCTTATTTCCTTTAGCAGTGGTTTGTAGTTCTTCTTGAAGAGGTCCTTCACATCACTTAAAAGTTGTATCCCTAGGTATTTAATTCCTTTTGTAGCAATTGTGAATGAGAGTTCACTCATTATTTGGCTCTCTGTTTGTTATTGATGTACAGGAATGCTTGTGATTTTTGCACATTGATTTTGTATCCTGAGACTTTGCTGAAGTTGCTTATCAGCTTAAAAAGATTTGGGGCTGAGACAAAGAGATTTTCTAAATATACAATCATGTCATCTGCAAAGAGAGATAATTTGACTTCCTCTCTTCCTATTTGAATACCATTTATTTATTTCTCTTGCCTGAATGCCCTGGCCAGAACTTCCAATACTATGTTGAATAGGAGTGGTGAGGGAGAGCATCTTTGTCTTGTGCTTGTTTTCAAAGGGAATGCTTCCAGCTTTTGCCCTTTCAGTATGATATTGGCTGTGGGTTTTTCATAAATAGTTATTATTTTGATATATGTTCCATCAATACCTAGTTTATTGAGTTTTTAGCATGAAGGCTGTTGAATTAGGTCAAAGGCCTTTTCTGCATATATTGAGATAATCGTGGTTTTTGTTGTTGGTTCTGTTTATGTGATGGATTACATTTATTGATTTGCATATGTTGAACCATCCTTGCATCCCAGGGATGAAGCCAACTTGATGGTGGTGGATAAGCTTTTTGATGTGCTGCTGGATTCGGATTCAGTTTGCCAGTATTTTGTTGAGGATTTTTGCATTGATGTTCATCATGGATATTGGCCTGAGATTTTCTTTTTTAGTTGTGTCTCTGCCAGGTTTTGGTATCAGGATGATTCCGGCCTCATAATATGAGTTAGGGAGGATTCCCTCTTTTTCTATTGTTTGGAGTAGTTTCAGAAGGAATGATACCAGCTCCTCTTTGTATCTCTGCTAGAAATCAGCTGTGAATCTGTCTGGTCCTGGACATTTTTTTTGGTTTGCAGGCTATTAATTACTGCCTCAATTTCAAAACTTGCTATTGTTCTATTCAAGGATTTGACTTCTTGGTGGTTTAGTCTTGGGAGGGTATATGTGTCCAGGAATTTATCCATTTCTTCTAGATTTTCTAATTTATTTGTATATAGGTGTTTATAGTATTCTCTGATGATAGTTCATATTTCTGCGGGATTGGTGGTGATATCCCCTTTATCATTTTTTATTACATCTATTTGATTCTTCTCCCTTTTCTTCTTTATTAGTCTGGCTAGAGGTCCATCTATTTTGTTGATATTTTCAAAAAACCAGCTCCTTGATTCATTAATTTTTTGAAGGGTTTTTCATGTTTTTCTCTCCTTCAGTTCTGCTCTGATCTTAGTTATTTCTTGCCTTGCTTGCTTTTGAATTTGTTTGCTCTTGCTTCTCTAGTTCTTTTAATTGTGATGTTAGGGTGTCAATTTTAGATCTTTCCTGCCATCTCTGGTGGGAATTTGGTGCTATAAATTTCCCTGTACATGCTGCTTTAAATGTGTCCCAGAGATTCTGGTATGTTGTGTCTTTGTTCTTATTGGTTTCAAAGAACATCTTTATTTCTGCCTTAATTTCATTATTTACCCAGTAGTCATTCAGGAGAAAGTTTTTCAGTTTCCATGTAGTTGTTCAGTTTTGAGTCAGTTTCTTAATCCTGAGTTCTAATTTGATTGCACTGTGATCTGAGAGACTGTTATAATTTCCATCTTTTGCCTTTGCTGAGAAGAGTTTTACTTCCAATTATGTGGTCAATTTTAGAATAAGTGCAATGTGGTGCTGAGAAGAATGCATATTCTGTTGATTTGGGGTGGAGAGTTCTGCAGATGTCTATTCAGTCTGCTTGGTCCAGAGTTGAGTTCATGTCCTGGATATCCTTGTTAATTTTCTGTCTCGTTGATCTGTCTAATATTGACGGTGGGGAATTAAAGTCTTCCACTATTATTATGTGGGAGTCTAAGTCTCTTTGTAGGTCTCTAATAACTTGCTTTATGAATCTGGGTGATTCTGTATTAGGTGCACACATATTTAGAATAGTTAGCTCTTCTTGTTGCATTGATCCCTTTACCATGGTGTAATGCCCTTCTTTGTATCTTTTGATCTTTGTTGGTTTAATTCCTGTTTTATCAGAGACTAGGATTGCAACCCCTGCTTTTTTTTTTCCTTCCCATTTTCTTGGTAAATATTCCTTCAACACTTTATTTTTAGCCTGTGTCTGTCTTTGCACATGAGATGGGTTTCCTGAATATAGCACACCGATGGGTCTTGACTCTTTATCCAATTTGCCAGTCTGTGTCTTTTAACTACGGCATTTATATGTGAATGTGATCTTGTCATTATGATGCTAGCTGGTTATTTTGCCCATTAGTTTATGCAGTTTCTTCATAGTGTTGATGCTGTTTACAATTTATTATGTCTTTGCAGTGGCTGGTACAGGTTGTTCCTTTCCATGTTTAGTGCTTCCTTCAGGAGCTCTTGTAAGGCAGGCCTGGTGGTGACAAAATCTCTCAGCATTTGCTTGTCTGTAAAGGATTTTATTTCTCCTTCACTTATGAAGCTTAGTTTGGCTAGATATGAAATTCTGGGTTGAAAATTCTTTTCTCTAAGAATGTTGAAAATTGGCCCTCACTCTCTTCTGGTTTGCAGGGTTTCTGCCAAGAAATCCACTATTACTTTGATGGGCTTCCCTTTGTGGGTAACCCTATGTTTCTCTCTGGCTGCCCTTAAAATTTTTTCCTTCATTTCAACCTTAGTGAATCTGATGATTATGTGTCTTGGGGTCGCTCTTCACAAGGAGTATCTTTGTGGTATCCTCTGTATTTCCTGAATTTGAATGTTGGTCTGTCTTGCTATGTTGGGGAAGTTCTCTTGGATAATATCCTGAAGTGTGTTTTCCAACTTGGTTTCATTCTCCACATCACTTTCAGTTACACCAATCAAACGTAGATTTGGTCTTTTCACATGGTCTCATATTTCTTGAAGGCTTTGTCTATTTCTTTTCACACTTTTTTTCTCTAATCTTGTCTTCTTGCTTTATTTCATTGTATTGATCTTCAATCTCTGATATCCTTTCTTCTGCTTGATCGATTCAACTATTTATACTTGCATGTGCTTCACAAAGTTCTTGTGATGTGTTTTTCAGCTCCATCAGGTCATTTATGTTCTTCTCTAAACTGGTTATCCTAGTTAGCAATTCACCTAATCTTTTTTCAAGGTTCTTTCCTTCCTTGCGTTGGGTTAGAACATGCTCCTTTAGCTCAGAGGAGTTTGTTATCACTCACCTTCTGAAGCCTATTTCTGTCAATTCATCAGACTCATTCTCCATCCAGTTTTGGGGATGTCGTTTTTGTTGACGTTGAGGCTATTCCTTTCTGTCTGTTTGTTTTCCTTCTATCAGTCAGGACCCTCTGATTCAGGTCTGCTGGAGTTTGCTGGAGGTCCACTCCAGATCCTGTTTGCCTGGGTATCACCAGTGGAGGCTGCAGAACAGCAAAGATTGCTGCCTGTTTCTTTCTCTGGAAACTTTGTCCCAGAGGGGCACCAGCCAGATGCCAACCAGAGCTCTCCTGTATGAGGTGTTTGTCAGCCCCTACTGGGAGGTGTTAGCCAGTCAGGATACATGGGGGTCAGGGACCCACTTGAGAAGGCAGTCTTTCCCTTGTTAGATCTTGAATGCTGTGCTGGAAGATCTGCTGCTCTCTTCAGAGCTGTCAGGCAGGGACATTTAAGTTTGCTGAAGCTGCATCCACAGCTGCCCCTTCCCCCAGGTGCTCTATCCCAGAGAGATGGGGGTTTTATCCATAAGTCCCTGACTGGGGCTGCTACCTTTTAATCAGCAATGCCTTGCCCAGAGAGCAGGAATCTAGAGAGGCATTCTGGCTGCAGTGGCCTTGCTGATCTGTGGTGGGCTCCACCCAGTTCAAACTTCCAGGTGGTTTTGTTTACCCTGTGAGGGTAAAACTGCCTACTCAAGCCTCAGCAATGGCAGATGCCCCTCCCCTCACCAAGCTCGAGCTTTCCAGGTTGACCTCAGACTGCTGTGCTGGCAGTGAGAATTTCAAGCCAGTGGAGCTTAGCTTGCTGGGTTCTGTGGGGGTGGGGCTCACCGATCCAGACCACTTGGCTCCCGGGATTCAGCCCCCTTTCCAGGGAAGTGAACAGTTCTGTCTCACTGGCATTCCAGGCACAAGTGGGATATGAAAAAATAAAAATAAAAACTAAATAAAAACTCCTAGCTTGGCATCTGCCCAAAAGGCTGCCCAGTTTTGTGCTTGAAACCCAGGGCCCTGGTGGCACAGGCAACAGAGGGAATCTGCTGGTCTGCTGGTTGCAAAGACCATGAGAAAAGTGCAGTATCTGGGCTGAAGTTCACTGTTCCTCCCAGTACAGTCTCTTATAGCTTCCCCTGACCCCTTCTGCTTCCTAGGTGAGGCAACACCCCCTGCTTCAGCTTGCCTTCTGTGGGCTGCACCCACTGTCCAACCAGTCCCAATGAAATGAACTGGCTGCTTCAGTTGGAAGTGCAGAAATCACCTGCCTTCTGCGTCAGTCTCACTGGGAGCTGCAGACTGGAGCTGTTGAGCCATCTTGCCAGCAAAAAGCACTTTATTCATTTTTATGACTTAATTATTTCACTATGTGGATATATCACATTTTATTTCTTCACTCACCTAGTAATAGATTTTTTGATTATTCCTTTTTGGCTGTTATTAATAATGTTGCTATGAAATTCATGTACAATTCTTGTGTGAAAACATGTTTCTATTTGATATTGAAAACACGATATTAAATATTTTCTTATGTGCTTTTTGGACATTCGTCAATTGTCTTTGGATAAATACATATTCAAATCCTTTAGCCACTTTAATTTGTCTTTTAATTGCTGAGTTATAAAAGTTCGTTGGAGGTTTAGATTCAATGGGGTTCCAGACCATGCTGTGCTATGGAGCAGGTCAATGAGCTGAAAGAGAAGGGCAAAAAGACCCCGAGCACAAACAACATTGACGATGCCTTATAGTGCTACTTAGAAGCCATTAAGCTGGATCCCCACAACCATGTGTTCTACAGAAACTGTTCTATCACCGATGCCAAGAAAGGAGACTACCAGAAGGCCTATGAGGATGGCTGCAAGACCATCAACCTGACTGGGGCAAGGGCTATTCACGAAAAGCAGTAGCTCTTGAGTTCTTAAACCAATTTGAAGAAGCCAAGCAAACCTATGAGGAGGGCTTAAAACACGAAGCAAATAACTCTCATATGAAAGAGGGTTTACAGAATATGGAGGCCAGATTGGCAGAGAGAAAATCCATGAACCCTTTCAACATACCCAATCTGTATCAGAAGTTGGAGAGTGATCCCAGGACAAGGACACTGCTCAGTGATCCTACCTATCTGGAGCTGATAGAGCAGCTGCGAAACAAGCCTTCTGATCTGGGCACAAAACTACCAGGTCCCTGGATCATGACCACTCTCAGTATCCTCCTTCGGGTCAACCTTGGCAATATAAGTGAGGAAGAGGTTGCAACACGTCCACTGCCACCGCCTCCTGAAAAGGAGACCAACCCAGAGTCAATGGGAGAAAATCTTCCAGAGAATAAGAAGCAGGTACTGAAATAAAAAGAGCTGGGGAACGATGCCTATAAGAAGAAAGACTTGGACACAGCCTTGAAGCATTTTGACAAAGCCAAGGAGCTAGACTCCACAAACATGACTTACATTACCAATCAAGCAGCGGTATACTTTGAAAAGGGTGACTACAATAAGTGCTGGGAGCTTTGTAAGGAAGCCATTGAAGTGGGGAGAGAAAAACAAGAAGACTATGGACAGATTGCCAAACCTTATGTTCAAATTGGCAACTCCTACTTCAAAGAAGAAAAGTACAAGGATGCCATCCATTTCTATAACAAATCTCTGGCAGAGCACCTGATCCTAGATGTGCTCAAGAAATGCCAGTAGGCAGAGAAAATCCTGAAGGAGCAAGAGCAGCTGGCCTATATAAACCCCTACCTGGCTTTGGAGGAGAACAAAGGCAATGAGTGTTTTCAGAAAGGGGATTATCCCCAGGCCGTGAAGCATTATACAGAAGCCATCAAAATGAACCCAAAAGATGCTAAATTATACAGCAATCAAGCTGCCTGCTACACCAAACTCCTGGAGTTCCAGATGACACTCAAGGACTGTAAAGAATGTATCCAGCTGGAGCTGACCTTCATCAAGGGTTACACACGGAAAGCAGCTGCCCTGGAAGTGTTGAAGGACTACACCAAAGCCATGGATGTGTACCAGAAGGCACCAGACCTAGACTCCAGCTGTAAGGAGGTGGCAGCCGGCTACCAGCGCCGTATGGTGGCGCTGTACAACCGACACGACAGCCTGGAAGATGCAAAGTGAGGAGCCATGGCTGACCCAGAGGTGCAGCAGATCATGAGTGACCCAGCCATGCACCTTATCCTGGAACAGATGCAGAAGCATCCCCAGACACTCAGCGAATGCTTAAAGAATCCTGTAGTAGCATAGAAGATCCAGAAGCTGATGGATGTGGGTCTGACTGCAATTCAGTGATGACTTGTTCATCCCTGCTTCCCTTCGCCCTCATGTGGAAAGAGGAGCTGGGACCCGGTGAGCAGCATGGAGCTGAAGGGAGAGCAGGGAGAGAGAAGGCCTCATCTCTCTATATTTATGTATAACCCCAGGGAAGACAGAGACTTGTACTTGCGCTGTTCATGCCACCATGCCCCTGGGCCCTCTCAGCACACTCATGGTCTCTTCATCGCTGCCCTTGAATTCCGTGTCTTCTTCTCCTGCCCCTAGCCACTGTCTTAGCTGCTCTCCCATAGTTAGTTATTTTTTATTTGGGGCAGTGGGCATGTATGGGGAAGGGAGGGGGTTTCACCAGTCTCAGATCCCAGCTGTCTCATGTTGTTTATTCCACGTTCCCTTCTGCAATAAAACAAGCCAGTTGGGCACAGAAACAAAATTCTTCAGATTTTTCTGAATACTATACATTTATCAGGTACATGATTTACAAATATTTTTTCCCATTCTGTGGTTTCTCTTTTCACATTCTGGCTGATGTTCTTTGAAACACAAAACTAAGTGTGTGATTTGAATTTCAATGAATTTATTTTTATTGCTTGTCTTTTTGGTGTTATATCTAAGAAACCTCCACTTAATACAAACTCACAAAGATTTACAACTGTGTTTCCTTCTAAGAGTTTTACAGTTTTAATTCTAACATTTAGGTCTCAAATCCAATTTGAGTTTTATTTTTTAATAAAATGTGGACAAAGTATTTTCCTTTCAGTCTGGATATGCAGCTATCCCAGCATAATTGTTGGAAAGGCTGTTCCTTCCCTTATTGAATAGCAATTAACCTAAATGTGAAGATTTATTTTTGAACTCTCAATTTTATTTCACTGACCTATATGTCTGTTTTTATCCTAATGCATAAATACAAACCAAATATAAAAACATTTATCAAAAATCTCTGAAAACATAACCAAAGTAGGTTGATTACAAAGGGAATTCATAACTTGAAGAAGTGACAGCAAAGGATTGAAGTTTCTTTTTTCATTCTCCTTCTCTTTCATGTTTACCTTAAGTGGGGGATCTGATACCTGAGTAGCAAAGTGGCACCAGTGATGAATTCTTATAGAAACTCAGTCTTTGTGGTCAGAGTAACCAGGAAAAGAAGCCCCTCAGGGTAACTGGATGAAGAATTTAAATGAAGAGAGAATCTTAATTAATGTGTCTTTCTACTAAGTTTTGAAATCAGCAAGTGTGAGTCCTCCAACATTGTTATTCTTTTATCAAGATTTTTTTGGTTATTCTGTGTTCTTTCACTTTCCATATGAATTTAAAGATTAACATGTCAATTTATGAAAAAAATCCAGCAGATATTTTGGTATGGATTACATTGGATCTGTATATCAATATGGAAGTGTCGCCATCTTAACAACTGCAAGTCTTCCAATCCATGAACATGGAATATCTAACTATTTATTTATGTCCTCTTTAATTTTTGAATTGTGTTTTGCAGTTTTCAGTGTAAAATCTTGCACTTCTTTTGTTAAATTTATTCCCCAGTATTTTATTCATTATGATGTCATTGATAAAGAAAATTGTTTTCTGGGTTTTTTTTGTAGATTGTTCACTATTAGTACATAGATATAAGTTGATTTTATATATTAATTATTTCCTGCAATATTTTTGAACTCATTCATTTGTCTTCAAATGATTTTAAACATATTTTGATTTTTCATTCTTAGCTGAACACATTAAAAGTATTTTTAAAACTGCAAAGAAATGTTAAATCACTTTTAGTAATGTATTTTCACTAATAATAATGTACGCACATTGTAAAACAAACCAAATAAGTAAATATTAAATCTAATTACAGGCTGGTTGCAGTAACTCATGCCTATAATTTCAGCACTTTGGGAGGCTGAGGTGGGTAGATCACTTGAGGTCAGGAGCTCCAGACCAGCCTGGCCAACATAGTGAAACCCCATCTCTACTGAAAAATATGAAAATTAGCTAGGCATGGTGGCACATGCCTGCATCCCAGCTACTCAGGAGGCTGAGGCCAGAGAATTGCTTTAACCCAGAAGACAGAGGTTGCAGTGAGCTGAGATCATGCTATTGCACTCCAGCCTGGGCAACAGAATGAGACACTGTCTCAAAAAATAATAATAGTAATAATAATAAATAAATAAATACATCTAATTACAAATTCATATTTTGGTGTAGGACAAAAAGATACAAATATTGAAATGAAATTCAGTTAAAATTTTGTAATCCAAACTTAAAGTTGAAAATATCAACTCACAGTTTACAGCCACTCAGTAACAGTTTCCTAGCTCTAATTACTGGAACTATCTGAAAGTAATAGCCTATGTAGTTTGTATAAGTACCCCTAATACATATATATTATTTTCTAATAATATATTTCTTTAAAGAAACCAGGGCTTCTTGAATCCAAATCAGGAGAGGGAAAATTATAAGTTAAACTTGACACATCTTGGTATACCAGAATATACAAAAGCTATCAAAAATTAATGGAGTTATCAAAAAAGGACATGAAATCAATTCTGAGTTTAATAAAAATGATCAATATAGATGTTCTAGTTCCAGTGTGATTCCAGTCTGATTCTACTTCTCACTAATTACATACACACAAAAACTGAACTAAATACAAAAGAATTTATCAAAACATCTCTGAAAATTGAACAAAAGTAGGTTGATTACAGAGAAGGAATTCACAACTTGAAAAAGTAACAGCACAGAATTGAAGTTTCTTTTTACATTCTCTCTCCTTTATATGACATTTACCTTAAGGGTGGGGCCTGATACCTGAGTGGCAAAGTAGCACAAGTGATGTATTCTGATAGAAACCCAATCTCTATGGTTAGAAAAATTAAGAAAAGAACCTCTTCAGGGTAGGTGGATGGAGAATTCAAATCAGAGGAGAACAAGAGAAGATGATCTTCTAATACTATTCATGGACTTATACAAAACTCAGGTTCTCTCTTGAGTTTTGAAACATGTTTAACAGACTTGGACCAGTACAGCAAAGTCTTTGAGAGCTGAACTAAAATTTGAGTCACTGTTCATGGAAGGCAAGACAGAACTTATGGTCTGAACTTAAGCATGATGATTGCTGATAAGTCAAAAACATCACTATTCTCCAAAGGATTACGGGACCCAAGGGCTATACAATATAATATTAATGATGCTCAGGATTAAATCCAAATCAATCAAAATTCAAAGAACTAGAGAAATGTAACCAGTTTGCAAGGCAAATTACCATAAACAGAATCTAGCTTTGGGATGACACACTTGCTAGAATGATCATATAAATAATTTACAGAAGCTAGTATAAATATGCTCCATATAGCAAAGGAAAATGTACTTGAATAAATGAAAAGATAGGATTACCAAGCAAGAAATAAAAAGTACTTAAAAGAACTAAATGAAAATTTTAGAACTAAACAAATAAAATATCTAAAGTTTTAAAAATTCACTAGATGAACTCAGTAACAGAATGATTCACACAAGAATGAGTCAGTGAATGTGGTAAGAATGAATCAATAGAAATCAGTACAAGCTACACAATCTGAAGAATAACTTTCTTAGAGAAAATGAGAAAGAGAAGGAAATTGGGGTAGAAAAAAATTTCAAAAATATAATAGCTAACAACTAGCAAATTTGTTTAAAGATATAATTTACAAATCCAACAAGGTCTATGAAACCCAAACACAATAAATTCAACAAAAACTACGCCTACAAACAATACAGGAAGATACTGGAAACCAAAGATTAAAAAAAAAAATCTGAAAGTATATAAAAGATAATACACATTACATTGTGAGAAACAATTATTTCAATGATCACAAATTTCTCATAATCTACAGAGGCCAGAACACAGTGAAACAACATTTTAAAAATAGATTAAAGAAGAAGAACTGCCAACACAGAATCCTATATTCAGCAAGATCTTCTTCATGGATGAAGGCAAAATAAAGGCTTTCTCACAGGAAGGAATACTAACAAATCAGGTCACAGGCACTAAAGAAATGTTAAAGCAGGTTCTTCTGGCTAAAGAGAAAAATATTACAGGAAATTTGAACCTACTGGGATGAAGAGAGAACAATGGAAATGATAAATATATAGTTAAATATAAAAGACTATTTTTTTCTTTTCCAAGTTTTTCAATGTACATGAAGCTTTTGAAAATAAAAATTTTAACTACATGTGAAAGGCTTTACAGTGCAGGCAGATGTAACATGTAACACAACAGCATAAATTAGTGGAGGAGGGGAGTTAAAGGGACCTATATACTTGCAAAGTTTCTACATCTTACTTAAGTGGTATGATAAGAACTCTAAGCAGCTATTAGCTACTATATTAACTCTATTAGTTACTACTATTTATTACTATATTAACTCTTCACTAGTATATTACCTCTATTAACTACTACATTCACTGTAATATTGGTATAAATACTATAATCCTGACAGGATCCACTAGAAAAATACAAACGATTATAGCTGAGAAGCCAATAGATAAAATGGAATATTAAAAATATTCTAATCATTCAAACAAAAGCAGAAAAGAATACAGAGAGAAGCTAAACGTTGAGGAGAAAAACGGAAAAAATGGTAGACTTACATCTACCATAATACTATCAATAATTAATTAAATGTTATTGCAGACAGACAAGCAAGACCTTACTTTACACTGCCATCAAGACACATGTTTTTAATATAAAGCCACAGATAGGGTAAAAGTAAGTGGGTGGGCTAGTCACAGTGGCTCATGCCTGTAATCCCAGCACTTTGGAAGGCTGAGACAGGCAGATCACTTGAGGTCAGGAGTTCAAGACCAGCCTGGCCAACATGGTGAAACTCTGTCTTCACTAAAAATACAAAAAAAAAATCAGCTGGGCTATGGTGGCAGGTGCCTGTAATCCCAGCTCCTTGGGAGGCTGAGACAGGAGAATCGTTTGAATCCAGGAGGTGGAGGTTGCAGTGAGCCAAGGTCACACCACTGCACTTCAGCATGGGTAATTAGAGTGAGACTGCATCTCAAAAAAAAAAAAAAAAAAGGTACATGGGTGATAAAATATACAGACCAAAAATTTATGTAAAAAAAAAATTGTTATTCAAGTAATCGTTTAAAACACAGTTCACAATCAAAAGTAAAAAAGAGACAATTTATAATGATAAAAGGAATATTAGGAAGCTATATCAAATATAAATGTAACCTTTAAAACACTACAAAAAAAAGAAATTAACTATTAACAATTCAAATCCTTTAATACAGAGAAAGCATATGTCATGACCAAGAAGGATTTACCCTAGGAATGTGAGATTGATTTATCATACCAAAATAAATTATTATAATTCATCATATTAACAGAATAAAGGGAAAATTCATATGATGTTTTCAATCAATTCAGAAAAAGTAACTGAACAAATGTACATCCATTCAAAATTAAAACTCACCAAAAAACTGAATGAAAATAACGGTAAAGCTAGCATTCTCTACTGAGTGAAAATATCTATTAGAGATTAAAGCGAAACACTTTTTTAAAAAAATATTGTTTATTTATGTTTAACAGCCATATTAAGGTATAACTGACTTACAAAACTCTGTACATATTTAAAATCTATAATTTGTTATTATGTATGTGCATACCCAAAATCCATGATTACCATCAAGATAATAAAAATATCCACCAAACCCAAAAGTTTCCATGGGCCCCTATGAAATCCATGTCTCTCTCTCTCTGCACTCCCTGCTCCTTCCTCATACCCAGGAAATAACAGATCTCCTTTTTGTCAATATAATATGTTTTGTATTTCTAGAATTTTATATAAGTGAAATCATTGACTATTTACACACTTTTTACTGACTTCTGTTAAAATTTTTGTTTTTAATTGACACATAAGTGTGCATATTTCTGGGGTGCAGTGTGATGTTTGACCTATGTGTACATTTTATAAAAACCAAATCAAAGTATTTTGTTTATTCACAGCCTCATACATTTATTCCTTCTTTGTGGGGAGAACATTCAAAATCCTCTCTTCTAGCAGTTTTGAATTATGCAATACAATATTTTGAATTATGCAATACAATATTGTTAACCATAGTCACCCTACTGTACAATGGAACACCAGAGCTTATTTTTCCTATATAACTGTAACTTTGTATGCATTGACCAATCTCCTAATCTCCCCACTACCCCTCCGCCTCTCGTAACCACTATTCTACTCTCTACTTCTAGGAGATCAACTTAGAGTGAGATCAGGTGGTATTTTTCTATCCCTGGATTATTTTATATAATGTCCTGCAGGTTCATCTATATTGCTACAGATGACAAGATTTCATCTTTTTTATGGTGGAATAGTATTCTCTTGTATATATAAACAATATTTTCTTCATTCATTTATTGATGGACATTTAGGCTGATTTTATATCCTGGCTATTGTGACTAGTACTGCAATAAACTTGAGAGTGCAGATATTTATTTGATATACTGATATAATTTCCTTTGGATATATACCAGTAGTGGGATTGTTAAATCACATGGTAGTTCTATTTTTAATTTTTTGAGGAACTTCCATTCTCTTTTTAATAATGACTGTAGTAATTTCCATTCCCACTGGTAGTGTATAAGAGTTTTTCTTGCTCCACATACATGTCAGCTTTCATTATTTTTTGTCTTTTTGGTAATAGCCATTTTAGCTGGGGTGAAATAATATTTCATTGTGGTTTTTATTTGCATTTCCTTGATGGTTAGTGATGCTGAGCATTATTTTCATAAACCTGTTGGCCACTTGTGTATTTTCTTTTGAGGAATGTCTATTCAGGTCTTTTGCCCAAGGAAAGAGAACAAAAGTCTCTGCCTGGTAATCCAGATAATTATTCTGGATCTTGTCCAAGGTCATCCAGGTAACACCACTATGAGTCTGCAAGAACCAGTGCTATTGGCCTTTGTGTGCCTCCCTAAAGCAGATGCACCTTAGAACACAATGCTCAAGTCCTTTCAAATACCTGGAAAGCCTTCCCAGGAAAGACAGGTACAAACAAACACAAAATGTGAAGACCATAATAAATGCGTAACTCTTCAATGCCCAGACACAGATGAACATCTGCAAGTATCAAGACAATCCAGTAAAAACATGACCTCACCAAATGAATGAAA
Organism: Cacajao melanocephalus; assembly: GCA_963573385.1. NCBI lineage: Eukaryota > Metazoa > Chordata > Mammalia > Primates > Pitheciidae > Cacajao > Cacajao melanocephalus. The sequence goes on from CAUYLG010009113.1 coordinate 152,893, forward strand.
TAAAGCACCAGGGACCAAACCTGGAGAAACAAAGATACGTGACCTTTTAGATACAGAATTCAAAATAGTCATTTTGAGAAAACTCAGAGAAATTGAAGATCACAGAGAATGAATACAAAATTCTATTAAATTAATTTAACACAGAGATTCAAATAAAGAGAATCAAACAAATTCTGGAGTTGAAAAATGCAATTGGTATATTGAAGAATGCATCAGAGCATTTTAATAGCAAAATTGATTAAGCAGAATAATGAAATTAGTGAGCATAAAGACAGGGTATTTGAAAATATGCTGATGGAGGAGAAAAAAGAAAAAGAATTAAAAATAATGAAGCACAACTACAGGATCTATAAAATAGCCTCAAAGGGGCAAATCTAAGATTTACTAGCCTTGAAGAAAAAGTAGAGAAAGAGACAGGATGAGAAAGTTTATTTAAAGGGATAATAACAGAGAATACCCCAAACCTAGACAAAAATGTCAATATCAAAGTAAAAGAAGGTTATAGAACACCAAGCAGATTTAAGCCACGTTCTTCTCAAATGCACTGGGAACACTGTCCAGGCAGATCACATATTAGGCCACAAAGCAAGTCTTAATAATTTAAAAAGGTCAATCTCACACAATGTATCTTTTCCAACCACAATGAAGTGAAACAATAGCAAGAAGAAAAACTGGAAAATCCACAAATATGTGAAAATTAAATAACATAAACAACCAATGAATCAAAGAAGAAATCATAAAGGAAATTAGAAATATTTTGAGACAAATGATAATAGAAATAACATATCAGCATTCAGATAATCCAGTGAAAGCAGTACTGAAAAGAAAGTTTACAGCAGTAAATGCTTATATTACAAAAGAAGAAAATATGAAATACAAAATTTAAATTTATACTTCAAGGAATCAAAAAAAGAAGAACAAATGAAACTTAAAGTTAGCAGAAAAATATTATAATAAAGATTAGAGCAAAAATAAATGAAATAGAAATAGGAAAAATAGTAGAAAATGTGAAAGAAACTAAGCTTAGTTCTTTGAAAACAAAATGGACAAACAGCTAAACTAAGCAAAAAGGGAGAAGACTCAAATAAATAAAATCAGAAATAAAAGGAGAGATATTACAACTGATGCCACAGAAATAAAAATGACTGTAAGAGACTACTATGAACAATCATATGCCAACATACAACATAGCAAGACTACGTCATGAAGAAATCAAAACATCAGAACAGACCTATAACTAGTAAGGAGTTATAAATCAGTAATTAAAAACCTACCAATAAAAAACAAAACCTCAGAACCAGAAAACTTCACTGGAAAGATCTGCCAAACATTTAAAGAAGAATTAATTCTAATCTTTCTCAAACTCTTCCAAAACATTTGGGAAGAGAGAACACTTCTAAATCTATTTTATGAGGCCAACATTACTTAGATACTGAAGTCAGGTAAAGACACACACACACAAAAAGAAAACTACAGAGCAATGTCTCTCATGAATATTGAAGCCAAAATTTCTAACAAATTATTAAAAAATTAAATTCAACAGGACAATAAATGAATTATACACTCTGACCAAATGGCATTTACTTCCAATGAAAGGATAGCTTAACATAAAAAATTTGAACAATATAATACACACACTAACACAATGAAGAACAAAAACCACATTATCATCTCAGCTGATGCAGAAAAATCATCTGACAAAATTCAACACTCTTTCATGATAAAAAAACACCCAACAAACTATAAATAGAAGAAAACTACCTCACATAATAAAGGCCATATACGAAAAGTCTGGAACTAACATCATAGTCAATGATGAAAGAAGTTGGAAGTCTCATGCAGAATTACTGGGAATGTAAAATGGTACAACCACTATGGAAAACAGTATGGAAGACCCTAACAAAATGAGAAATAGAATTACCATGTGATCCACCAATTGCACTTCTGGGTATATATCCAAAAAAGTTGATAGCGGGATCAGTAAGAGCTATTTGCACAGCGATGTTCACTGTGGCATTATTCACAAAAGCCAAGAGGTAGAAGCAACCCAGATGTTCATATATGGATCAATGATTAAACAAAATGTGGTATATACATACATACAATAGCATATTATTCAGCCTTAAAAACTTGTCACATGCTATACAGGTGCTATATGAATGAAACTTGAGGATATTATACTAAGTGAAATGAGGCAGTCGCAAAAAGACAAATACTATATGATTTCACTTTAATGAGTGGTCTAAACTAGTCAATCTCACAGAAACAGAAAGTAAAATGGTGTTTTCCAGGGATTAGAGAGAGGGAGAAATGGGAAGTTGTTATTCAATGTGTATAGAGTTTCAGATTTGCAAAATGAAAAAGTTCTAGAGATTTTGTAAAACAACATGAATGTAGTTAATGCTATTAAACTGTATACTTAAACATGATTCAGATGATGAATTTCTTTCCAAGTTTTTACCACAATTTTTTAAAAGACCTCTATGATGTTATCTTTTTGTGAAGAGTATTGAGTTTTGTTTTGTTTTGTCTTTTCTGGCATGTAGTTATTTTACTAGTGGCTCTAATTGATCCTCTTGAGGCTTGGTTTTAGGCTTTTAAGAACATGTCTAGAGCAACATTTGCTCTAGGGCAAGACTAGACTTACCCCTTAGATAATGGCTTTTTGACATCTCAACTGAATGTCCAGTGTTGCATATATTCAGCGAGGCCCCTCTACTCTGACTCTTTGGACCTCCAATATCCCTCAGCACTATTCAAACTTTAATACCTCTATTCATCTCACAGCCCTCAAATAGATTTTCTCTTCTGGGTTTCAGCAAATCTTGCTCTACAAATGCCTAATATTAAGTCAGTGGTTCAAGAAAACCTTGGAAGAGATTTCTGAATCTTCATCTCTAAACAGCTACCTCCTTTCTACTAACCTGCTTTACAAATTCCAGCCACAACGCTAATAATTTCTGCCTTAGACACACTCAATTTCTCTTTGGGTTCTATTTCATTGTGTTCCTAATCAGAAAGCCAGGGTAAATAGTTGCTCACCTCTAGTAGTTCTTTCTTTTCGAGGATAGCAGTGTTCTAAAGTCTGTTGTTAGATGTCTAAACAGAGTTGCTGCTTATGTATTTTTTGAGTGTTATATTTGTTTGTAGCTGAACCATAAATAAATAAAACATATAATATTTATAACCCTGTCATTATTCAGATGAGGAAGTTGTCCTTTTAAGTTTATTTTTTAAATTCTATACCCAACACCCACCATTCTAAAATATTTTGTGTTTCTTTGTGGAATTTTTCTTTGCCTCTACAATAACATAACTTCCATGAGAAGAGTGACTCTGTTAGTCTTTTTCAATTCAGATCTCTAGTGGTCAGAACAGTGCCTGATACTCATGATTAAACAACAAATATTTTATAAAATTAAATAAAATGAATGAGTAAATTATTGAATAATTATGCATAGACAAAATTTGCTTCAGAACACATTAAGCATTTTACAACAGAAATATAAAAGGAGAATATGGCCGATTAGGAGCAGCTCAGGATTGCAGCTCCCAGTGAAAGCGCGGAAGGTGAGTGGATGCGGCATTTCCAGACGGATTTTTATTGCCCACAGACCAGGAGATTCCCAAGCGGAGGAGCCCCATGGGTCGCCAGCGTGGCTGTTTTGGCCTGCGCAGCTGTTTTGGCCGGCACCCCGGTGTGGCTGTTTCAGCCTGTGTGGCTGTCTTGGCTGGTGCCCAGGCACAGCGGTTCTCTGCAGGCACCATTTTAGCTGGCGACTGGAGCTACTGGAAGACAGAGTCGCCCATTCAACTGACAGAAAAGGGGACTGAAACAGGGAGACAGGCCAGGAGAGTCCCGGGCAAAAAAACACCACGAATCTCACCGCGGCTGTTTCAGCCAGCGCAAGTGCAGTGGGTCACCACACGGGAAATCACACAGATCCCAGCGCCTTTTCAACAGCGACTGGAACACCTGGGAGACATTCGACTGTTCACTCTGAGGCAGGGAGCCAGGTGATCAGGCTTGGCTGGTCCCACCCACACAAAAAAAGAGCAATCTGAAACGCTCTGGATTGAAAGTTTCACAGCAAGCAAAGCTGAATCTGGGATGATCCAGCTCTGTGGGGGAGGGGCATCCGCCATTACCGAGTCAGTCCCCCACTAAGGAGGTAGTCCACCATTGCTGAGGCAGCCTGCCATTGCCTAGGCAGCCCGCCATTACAGAGAGAGTCTGCCGTTATAGAGGCGGGCTGCCATTGCCGAGGCAGTTCTAACTACATCCATATAAATAGGACTGCAAGGAAATTCATATGCCAGCTGGGTGGAACCCACAGCTGCTCAGCAAAGCCTCTGTAGGCAGACAGTGACTAGGCTGCCTCCTGGCAGGGCAGGGCAGCCCTGAAAAAAGGCAGCAGGACAACAGAAACTCATAAAGCCCTAAATCCCCAGGACAGAGCACCTGGGAAAAAAAAAAGTGGGGGGCGGTTTATGAGCTCTGCTGCAGCAGACTTAAATGCACCTGCCCAGCAGCTCTGAAGGAACAACAGAGCTCACAGCTCAGCACGTGAGCTCCTATAAAGGATAGACTGTCTCCTCAAGCAGTTCCCTGATCCCCGTATATCCAAAGAGTCACCTCATAAAGGAGAGCTCAGACTGACATCTGGCGGGTATCCTTCTGGGACAAAGATAGCAGAAGAAGAAACTGGCAGCAACCCTTACTGTTCTGCAGCAGCTGCAGGTGATCCCCAGGCAAGCAGGG